>JAECUM010008041.1:0-28080 GCA_016617855.1 Megalonaias nervosa | reverse complement strand
TTTTTTGTCACACTGCTTATAACCAGATAGTTTTTTTCTTATTACGTCATTGCTAACAGTCTGATCATTATTTTCTATGAAATTAATAATAACCCTATGTAGTTGAGATATTCTTCTGACTCTAGAAACTGCAAGATAGAATAAATTCGACCATTCAATCCGATCATCTATAATCCAGATATTTGTATCAGAAATAGTTAACCCTTGTGAAGAGTGAATAGTTATAGCGTATCCTAACGTCCACGGTGATTTATTCATATTCAGCGCATTCTCAACGACATTAATATCAACTAAAACAATATCATTCAAAACAAGATTTTGTACTCGGATATTTTCAGTGTCTCCACCAGGAATTTCAACATCAATATTCTGTCGTCGAGTATCTGCTGGACGATAACACAAAGGTACAGGTATATCTGAAAACTTTTCTTTATGTAACATAAATAATTTATTTTGTAGTTCATCACGAACTATTTTTCTACTTGCAACTATTAAATCAGCAGGTCTCCATAAAGTTAAAAAATCATTCATAGAAGTCTCTGGAATTACTCCGCGCATTATTTCACATTGTACTCTGTCTGGTTGTAGTCTAATTAACCTTTAAATTCCTTCAGCGGTTCATCGATAGCTCTATGGTCATCATTTATTTCTTCATAATAATCTACGTTATTCTTTAGCCATTCATGTGGAGACTCTCCAACAAAAGGTGGTGGTTGACCATGATCGCCGCACATTATTATAGCAGTATTCTTCGTCAATAGCCATTCAAGAAATGTTTTTAATATTTCTAACGACACCGTGCATATCTCGTCCCATATAATATATTTAGGTATATATTTTTCACCCATTCGTTCAGGAGTCCATGTGTCTCCACACCATCTAAAGAAACTATATGTACACGATTTTACTCCTCTCTCTTTTATTTCTCTGGCGAGTTTATGTGTCGGTGTCAAAGCAATTATATCTGAATGGTTGTTCATGAATAATTTAATCACACGTGTTGTTTTACCTGAACCACCGCATCCATTAAGATAAACAGTCTTATGTCTAGCCACAGAATCATATACAGATGGTGCTGATGACTTTGATATTTGAATATTATTTTTGTAATATATTTCCTTAATTTCAACGTCGGCGGATTCAGAATAACTAAGTATATTTTCTTGTTTTATTCTCCATGACCCCCATTCACCATTACCAAGTAGCGGTTTTAACAAATCTGTATATTTTTTATTTATATAAAACGAATCCGTTGCTACCCTGACAGCATCACGAGGAAATCTATTTATCATAGACAGTAGATTTATAGAAACATATGCCAACATAGATGATCTTAAATGAGTAAATTGTGGTGAGTCACCATCAAGATAACTCACAATTGTACCTAGTTTGGTTCCGTCTGATAAATAAGCATTACTCCGATTTATAAATATGTTTTTTCTGTTGTATCAGCAATTATAAAATCGAGTTCAGCATCGTCCATAATCAATCTTGTACAGTGTCTTTTATGATCATAGGCTCCTCCTTGAGTAAATTTACCAATTATCTTTCTACCAAGATCTTTTGCAAATTTTTCATCATGCTCGTCTCTGCATTTACGTATATTATTAGTAATTTTAATAATGTCATCTTTATTAAGATTAGGAAATTCTTTCCTGACATCATCAATATTAAATCTATTTGGTTCTGGTAACCAAATTTGTTTCTGTGGACTATATGATATAATGGCCTCACTCACCTGTAAAGATATTAAAATTCCAACATCAAGCATATATCGCAATAGTACTATTGGAACCCAAAAAAAAAAAAAAAAATGTCTTCCAAACCAAGTATAAGTAATCGGATGGAGATTTTCTGCAAATTCGAATGATTCTACATGAGCAAATCCTGTTAAATCAAAATCTGGTAAATGTCCGTTTATTGCAACCCTGGTCATTTCGTGTGATGGATGTCCGAATCTCTTAAAGTATTTAGAACATTCTCCGTATCCAAGAAAACTTCCAGGATAACACGCTACCATATCGACGGATATAACGTCATTACACTTATATTTATTATTCCATAATCCTCCGTGTCCATATTCTACGCAGCTTTTATGAATATCCTCAAGAAATTCCGATCGTGTTGGTTTCCATAAATTTTTCTCCTGAGCGAAATGAGCCGCTACGGATGGAACTGTAAAACAATTATTTAGTAATTGTCTAACTTTGACATCGTCTGAAGTATATTTCAGCGCAAGATTTTCCATTTCTACATTAAGAGATTCTGTACGGTAAATATCACCATTAGGCCATATAAACTGATCGTAATTATCATATTCCGAACTCTGAAATAACCAAACGGATACAGGGTCACTTTTACTGATATTTCTGATAAAATCAAATATATGACCATCATAAAATTTAACTTTTCTATCTCGTGGAAATGCTGTTACTGCTGAGGTCCATGCGTGCGAATTATGATCAATAATATCTATTGGAGCTCCATTTTTTGTGTATTTTGGTTTATATAAAATCTCTCCTGTCAGCGTTTTTACTGTTATTGGGAATTTCAATTTCTTTTCTAGTTCAGCGACATCTTTAATAGATGCTCCGGTATCTTTAACTGATTCTGCCCAAGTATTTATTTTTTTACGTCGTAAATCTGTTAAACCATTACCACGTATCGCATTTGTAAAATGTTCTGTAACTCGTTCAGCTACACAGTTTATTCTTGATTCTGACAATTTCATAGGTTTTAGATCCCCGACATCAGGTTTATTATTCAACGGAAATATTCCATATACGACTGCAGTAACTGGGTAGCTCCGTTCATAATATACCTTATCAATACCAGTCATTATTCCGGGCTTAGATTTATTATTTAAGAGAACAATATTATTTCCTGATTGTATGTGTACTGGATCGCGTTTGTCACGAATAATCCAAATATCTTCTTTTGTATTTACAATAAATTTTATTAAAATAAAATATTTTGATCATCAAGGTAATTAATAATTATTTTTCCTCGTTCGTCATTCATTATATTAGTAACATTTCCGACTCTGAATGTTGACCATACATGAACTGCGCCATCGTCACGAAATTCATTTTTTGCTTCACGAATACGTTCGGTTATATCCTCATCTGTTAATGCCAAATCTTGCATCAAAGTACTATATTTATATTCTGATAGTCTGTCAAGATCAAATCTAGCATGAGAAGGTTCAATTGCCGATAATTTCTCCATATAATTAAGACAAGTATTTAAATTAAAATTTTAGTATATATATAATGATTGAAACAAAGAACAAATGTGCTTGGCTCAAAATTGGATATACTTCTCTTTGTAATAAACCGTGCGTGAATGAATACTGCGGAAATCATGCACAGAGTATCAAAAATGGAAGTACAGGACCAATACCATGTATTCAATGTGGTGTTGGAGTCAGAGGAAAAACTCAATTGTGTCTAAAATGTGGCGGAAAAAAATACAGGGAATTAAAACGATATTATGACAAAAAAAATACATCTCCAGGTAAATCTCCTATACAAACCGTAGAAGATTATCTGGTCAGATTTCAAAATAATGATTTAGACAAATAATATTATTATATAAAATGACTCAGACAAATCAGACTTATGATGAAATGATCGACAACGATATTATAAGAGAATTAAGAAAAAAAGCATTTCGTAATAAATACGAATTTGTGAAACATCCAGTATATACAAATTATGAAGCGTCTCGAGATGGTGTGATCAGAAACTGTAGATTGAAAAACCCAGTCGGTAATCTTGATAAATTTGGTTATTTTAAATTTAATACTGGAAATAAAAATTATTTATCAAGTAGATTCATCTACGAATGTTATTTTGGGGTCATCAAAGATGGATTTGTAGTTGATCACATTGATGGAAATCCCCACAATAATCGGTTATCTAACCTACAGGCTATTACACAGAGTCAGAATTCTGCACGTGGAAATACTGGAAAATGTAAATTATTCGGAAAGAGAACTATTAAATCCATGAATACAGAAACAGGACAAGAAATAACTTTTCCATCAATTAATGCGGCTGCAAAATATTTTAGCATACATTCACGATCGGTGAAATTTGTTGCAGATAAAGTATACAAATCAGCATTTTCGAAAACATATAACCAGTATATAATATTTGAATATATTTAATTCTGTGCTCTTAATAAATAAATTGTATATAGTTCGACTCTATATTTTACCTTCACCGTCGCTGCTCTCAGTGTCACTTTCACTTTTGACAGAATCAAATAACATAATTTTTCTTAATTGCATTACACGATTATCTACAATCTTCTTTTTCTCGTATTCACGAGATAGTTCGGATCTGATATTTTCGATCGAACGTGCAAGAGACGCAAATAGCTTTACCTGTTTTTCATTTACCATCGCCAAGGATTCTAACATAGACTGATAAATTGATTTTACAAATTTATAATTAGATGGTAATGTGTATTTATTGTCAATTTTTCTTTGTTTTAATATTTCATAATCATATAATATTTTTTCAGGATCGAGATTATCAGATAGATTTATTTTGTTATGTTTTAATTTTTTAATAGCATAAATAATATCATTTATATTTTCTTGGTTCATTATATAATAATTATTTATTTAAAATAAAAAATATCAGTCTCTGAATAATTATTTAAAAAATGTAGTCCCATAAACCCATCAGATAAAGAAATCTGTAACTATTTCATGAATCAGATTATTTTTTCCCTTATTATATTAGGAAATATTTAATCAGACGTTCTACGAGCGTATATACAAATTAATATTAAGAGATTCTTGTCTTAAATCCAAAATATTTCCTGCCTGGTCAGTGAGTTTGAAATTTATTCTTGTCAGAAATGGATTATGAACTCGCAGGTACACGGGGTTAATTGGTTCAGACACAATTAGCCAACCTGGCGGGTCTTTAGGGCTAAATGAATATAGTATATACCCCTGTTCCGCAGTGCCACTGCGGTGATTAGATTTTGAAAGATCTACTTGATAACTGTCATCAATTACGTCACATACCAGATTGACTGCAATTGTTGTTGTTATATTAACAATACCAGGTGAGATATGGCGACCACCACCGTATGGATCATTATTATATTTAAGAATAGTTGGTGTAGGTATTAATTTTTTCCATGAATCACATATTCTTTTAAATTGTTCATCAATAAGATCATTAACTGATTTCTTTAGCTCTTCAGAATTAAATCCAGGAATTATAAATGTTGATAGTTGTTCTCGCGTAATTTTGAAATGTTTTAGAAATGTTATTGTGAACAGAAGATTTAGTTTAACAGCTCGAGGTGGATCGTCTTCATTAATTATATATAAATCTTTATATCGTTTATCTGCTGCTATGTTCACTAATTTTTTTTCTCTGTTAACAATAATATCATTCATGAAATCTAGGTCTGAAGCAACTTGATTCAAATGTTGTATTATTTCAATTATTTGATTTTTTAAGTCATCGTTGTAGGAAGTGCTAATGCTGGAAAATAAATTTCTTAGATAATTAAGTATACGTCCGTGTTCAGACTTAATTGTATTAGCATATGAATTTATTTCATCAACATCAAGTACTATTATTTTACCTTTTTTACCATCAACTATTTTTGTAAAATGGGTTTCTGTTTTATCTATATAATGTATAACTCCATCACCAAAATATCGTCGCCATGGGTAAGCATTTTTTTCTGTTCGATATTCTGGAGGTTTTATAAATTTTTTAACATCTACGACAAAATCAGATCTCTGTGGTTCTGGTGGTGTTTGATAAACTGGTGGATATTCAGGCCAACCTAATACTGATCTAATCGAACTTTGATAAATATCTATGGAGTAATCAGGGGAATTTATTTCAATAACCGCAGATAGTGTTGGTTCGTAGACAGTAATTGCTATTTTAGATTCTTTTCCTGTAATAGATTTAATTCTGCGTTGGAACTCATCATTAATCTGTTCTATTTGATAACTGCCCGTTGGAATAGAAACTATTTGCCAATCAGGAGTTCCATCAGGTTTATTCTTATTAGCGAATATTAATGAATTATTTGGTTGTAGTCCACCAAATGGTTTTGATCTAATGTTGGGCCAGCTATAATAAACTCGTAATTGTGCTAATGCTATTTCTTTTGCAGGAATTGCGGTTGGAAAATTGACACTAAACTCAGGATTAGTCGAACTTAACGATATCATCGTAGTTTTTGACGGAGTTGTATTAATAACGATCTGCTGAAGTAACTCCCTGTCTGTCATTATTATTATTGTTGTTATTTAATTCGTTAAAATCATTGCGATCACTTTAAAAGCGTCATCATAAGTTTTCATCATCATCGCGAATTCAGTATCAGATATTTCACCATCACTGACACACGAAGAAATATACAAAGATAATTTAGAACATGCCTCTACCACTGTGTGTAATTTAATCATATAATCGTGCAATTTAGCATTTGTACAAGTATGTATCTTTTTGGTTATAATACCGAGAACTCCAGCAATAGTCGTTGATGCTGAAACGATAATGGTTATAATAGTAGGTGCTGTCATCGTCAATGTTGATAATAATAATCCTGTTCCAGTAATAACAGCAGAAACCGAGTAAACAACTACATCAACAACAACTATACGTCTTTTATATTTTTTTATTTTCTTGTTATAATAGTCGATAAAATTATTTAGTTTAGTGAGACGCTCACATACTTGATTGCATCTGTAACGTTGAACGTCAATGCGAGACTGAGGTTGATCCATTATTATTATATTAAGTGATTAATTGCGGTGTTTCAGCCACAAATTCCATATGCCACCAATAAGGCACTGAGGTTATTGTTTGATTATATATTCTCAGTATAAATGTTTCTTCAACATTTTTTATTAACAATATAGATACAATTCCAGAGAGAGAATCAGTTGAATGACGCAATATATGTCTGTTAATTATAGCAAATCTTTCATCACTAAATACGGACAGCCTGTAAATACCAGTAACTTCTGCGGTATATTTGATAGTGTTATTTTGTGGTGTCCATGTTGATTGTCCTGATGCTACTGTATATACGATATTTTTAATTTGTCCGTGTGGAATTTTAATCAGATTAGTTTTTTGAACAATATTAGGTATTCCACTGGCAATATCATTAAGTTTCGTGTTAATGTCGGCTAGTTTTATGTCAACGGTTGGTGGATCACCAAAAAAATCTTTAATGAGTTTGTTTATGTTTTTACGAAAATTTAATAACGTTTCTAAATTTTTATAAAAAGTAGCACTAAGTGTAGTCATTTCATCACCGATTGTTTTTAACGAAGTTGAAATAGGAATTTCCTTATCATCAACATACTTTTTCGTTGCAGCATCAAAATCATATTCCGGTGTTCTAAGATTATTAATGCCATTATTATTCATGCCGAGAAATGCACTCATTATACCGTGGTTGGTCAGTACATATTTAGATTCTTGATCGTCGACATATTTCTTTGTTGCGGCGTCTGCATCTGCGGTTGGATTTCCAATGTCGGTGATTTTATTCTGATTCATATTAATATCTCCTGTAAATACATCGCCGGATTTCTTAATATAATTACTGAGTGATGTACCAGAATCTTGTATTTTACCTTGATCGGCAAAAATAACTATATTATCAGTGACTGCAGTTGGAATTCTTATAAGAACATCTGATAGTTGTATATTACTCGTTTTTAATCGTCCTTGATTATCCTGAAAAACAACTACTTCATTTTGATCCACACTTGCGAGATTTAATAAATCATCAATTTCATTTCTGAGTTGATCAAGAGTTGCATACTTAGATAAATCAACTTGTTGATGACCTCTACGGGAAGATCTTCCATAAATATCCACCATTATATTTACTAATGTCTGTTTAAATCTGACGTCGTAGTATATTCATGTACAACTTTGTGGGTTGGTTTTGTTGATTTTGATATAGCATCAAGTACGTTAAGTACTTCTCGACCACATATTGGTGGATCAGTTAATGTTTGTGTTGGTAACGTTGAATACCATACTGGAATATTTTGATAACAACTAATATACTTTAATAATTCTTTTGGTGGAGCTAGTCCATATGAATCAAAATAAATAGTTCCACGTGGATCAATTGCATATCCGACCCAATGCGTGCCTGGACCAGAATTTGTATCGAGATTAATAATACCTGTTTCAATATTGTGTGGTTGTTTTGGTAATTGATCGCACATGAAAACTCCTCTAAAATTTTTATTTTTAATCTTTTAGCAGCATCTAGTAAATAAAAATTGGACATAGGAGATATTAGTAAACTGTCCCTGGTAATCTTAGGCCTTTTCCGTACCAGTGTGGAGTCCCTGGTAATCTTAGACCTCTTCCCTTTTTTTTTGATTCCCTGTCCGGTTGCTTTCTTTAATGCCATTCCAGCAGCAGTTCCAACAGCACCTAATGCAGCTGCTTTTGCAACTGCTGGAGCTGCAGCGGCTATTAATGCTGGTATAGCAGCAAGAAGTGGAAATATACCACCCGTCTTAATGATATCTTTAATGGCACCCGCAGAAAGATTAAGTTTTATACCTTTATTTGATTTTTTGGATTCATTGAAATGCCCGAGTTGACGTTCTGTAAGAGATAATTTATTTGAGCCGCTCATCTGATCTTTCTTTAGCAATATTTTTAATCCACAATTATTTTTTGATGCTGATTGTATCTTTTTAATCTGACCAGGAGTCAGACTAACACTAACATTATTATACGACATTATAATATTTATAAATAATCTAATTACATGTTTTCTACTGGAGCATCAACGACTCTCATTCGTCCACCAGCACCTTCAAGTAACATCGATTTATCGCTGAGTATGACAGCAATTGCTCTGTAATTGGCAATAGCTCCAATATCTCTATTAACATGAGCTCGAAAATGTATATCGACTACAGATTGTCTGGTTAAATCTAAATGTTCAAGCGAAAAATAATAAATTGGGTATAATGTTATAAAATCCAATTGTGATATTTGTAAACCAGTATCAATATTTTGATCACGGCCCATGAACGTCATTAGACGGTGATATACACGTGCTACATGATTTTGATCGAAATTCAGTAAAATATCCTCGGATGGTTCTTGATGTCCATTTATTCTTAAGGAAACTTCGGAAACACCAAGATTATCAAATATCATAATACTGCGTGTTTGATCATCCACCCGTGCAGCATCTTGAAATGCAATAAATATATGTCGTGGTGCAGAAACACCTTGTTGTGATGCTATTTGCCACGTAAATAAACCATTAATATTACTCTGGATAGCATCTGTGGTCATTGTTAACCACGATAATGCTGATTTACCACCTTGATTCATAAAAGAGAGTAGACGATCTTCTTCAGTTATTGATGGAGTCATCACCGGCATCCACAATGAAAGTTTTGTAAGAATTACTTTGCCAGGATCACCAATGGGTCTCCATAATGCATCGTTGTCGGTTGCTTTTCGTACAAGTACAACTGTATGCTTAGCTCCGAAAATGACTTTTCTGACATTTCTACAGAATCCAAAGATATGTGACAATGGAATTGAACATGAAAACGTTCTTCTGTTACCTTTCAACATTGATCGATGTGCTGCAAATCCTAAGTTAAATTCTGGATTAGCACCATGAACCACCGGCCACACAGCAGCGTCAGCGGTATCGTCGGCATTTCTTGGTCGTCTTATATTATATTGTCTATTGTCAGGGTAGTTAGAAGTATCCTTTACAAACATCATTGATGGACCAGTTGATCTTGAATAATCATCACTATATCTTGCAAGACCAAGTATTGTTGTTGCAACGTCAACGTCCTTCTGAATAGATTCAATATTTTTTCCGTCAATCATGTACGTTGCACTGTCAAATAATGCCATAATACCATTATTAACAAAACCAACCCTAACATCGTCTCCATATGTTACTGGTGCTGCAGGATTAGCAATATTTAAAATTTCACCTTCGACTTCAATAAATGCTTCAGCGGGTAAGAAATATCTACTTGTATCCTGAACCTGTAATTCAATTCGTCCACGCTGATCTGGAATTCGTGCGTCGTAAGAATAATACTGATAATCACGCACAGACTCATCTTTAAGTACTGGTGCGTCCATGTCAAATGCGGGATCAGATATACGTTTAAACATCTTTATTATATTTATTATCGTCTAAAACGAAGATTACTTCGGGAAGTCGGGAAGACCACTTCGGGAAGTGAAACCACTTCCTGCTATCAGACTAGCAGTTATATTTTTTTCTTTTTCTGACATTGGTACATCAGCCAACTCTGCTAGTTTTTGATTAGCAACTTGATTTATTATTTTACTGACATTTGCAGGCTGTACTAGGTAATTTTACTGGTGTCTGAGGTTTTCGTCGTATTAATCGTGCTAGTCTATCTTTGATCGCTGAAAATGCTTTACCAGCAACATCACCAACAACACCAATACCTTTTTCACGAACAACATCAATAGCTTTCATTCCCAGTTGCTTTGCGATCGGTATTGCTTTTAGGGCTATCCTTCTAAATAGACCCTGAACAACATCACCTAGTCCATCTCCGTAGGTTGTCTTGTATACTGGTAATCTTGAATTTATTACCCTGACCATAGTTGGTCCACGTTGAGTACTATGTACGATCATTTTATTATAGTAATTGTATTTAATTACGTACTCAGTCACTGTAGTAGTCATCGGCAATTTCATTAATAAGAGACTGATAAACATCAACGTCCATGATACCGCCTGTAAATAATCGTCTACAGATATCGGCCGCTTCATTAATTATTTCTAGGGAATTATTACCAGCTCGTTTTCCTCCAATGAGGATTTCTAATCGATCAACATCAGCAAGAACATTATTAGGACAAGTAATAAGACCACTTCCTAAACCACTTCCAATTACGCCGGGAGCGCCTTGAAATTCTTCTTCTTCCTCTTCACTTGGTTTCGGTGATGTTGTTTTCTTTGGTGTAGGAGATAGAACTGGTATTTGTGATTTTGGTGCTGTTTGTTTTGAAGGTTTTTTACTTTGTTTTTTTTTCATTTTCTAATTTGATTAATAAATTAATTCTACTAACATAATCCTGATATACTTGATCATTCTCTTTAATTCGTTCAACATTCATAAATATGCGATATAAATATTTTTGCCACTGTTCACGGGTTTTAATATCTTTAGCGTATTCAGGTTTCATTAATTTATCTCTTCGACTAAAACCACCAAAAGCAAATTTAATTAGTTGATCTAGATGGGAAAAATCATTAATTGCATTAATTACTTTTTCATCAAATTTATTTATCAGTTCAGCATTACTTATTACATAACTCTTTTGTTTGGGGGCTGGTGCTTCAGCACCTCCAGGCTGATCTTCATCTTCAGGTATTTCCGGGACTGACATCGCAGCAGTTATTTCAGCTGGAAGTCCACGTAAAATTCTTTTTGTCTGTTTTGTTCTTTCTGCTATTTTTCCAGTTGCTTCAGAAGTTTTTTCTAACACAGGAAGAAGAGGTTTAGTTGTCTCTGTAATAGGTTTAAATAATTGTTTTGTATCCTCCTCAAACTCAACTTGAGATTCCTGTCGTTGTTGTAATTGTTGCTTGACAGCATCACGAACAGGTAAATATTTTCTAATTGCTTCTAGTCTTTCTCGTGCTAATCTAGCTGAGTGTGGTTCTCCAATATTCATTATTAAATAATATTTATAATAGATATTTAATTGAATTTGAAATCACCAAAAATACTTAATAAAACGCGATAACTCTGCTCCTCCTCTGCTAGATAATTATTTCCCCTTTCTATGTATGTCTGTATGTATGCATGTTTGTCTGTATTTTAATTTATCAAAAATAATCAGTAGATCCCAGCGGTTACCCTTCAATGGAGCCCCTCGATAGCCTGTGTAACTTTCATGGGGTCCTTACATTGTCGTCTCTCTTATGACGTATTATGCGGCACGCCCATGTTCTGTTTCTTTTGGCTAACACCCTTTCTGGATGTTTATTTGGGGGTTCTTCCATGGGGCAGAGAGCTCAAGGCATACTACTGATTATTTTAGGGGGTAAATTTGCATAGACACACCTCCCGGCGAATTTCTAATCGACGAAAGCGAAATATTAGCAATTCAGAAGGCTGTCTAGGCATTGCGATTTCGATAAAACCCCTACGAAACCCCGGGGTAGAATTCCAAAATGGAATCCGACCACGAGATACGTGGTGGTTTATCGAAATCTCAGGGGATGCCTCCCCCCCCCACTTATTAAAAGACGTGGGCGACCCGGGGACCCGAACCCATCTCGGCGAGATCTGGGGTCGAACCGCAAACATCAGTATTAAAGTTTCCAGCAACTTTAACATTGAGCTAACGAACTCGACTACGGATATACGTTTTAGAAATTATTATATGTGATTATTGTGCAATAGCATTTGATATCTGATTTTACAAATAAATAAATATTTATAATTTTATTAAGATATTTTGCCATTATATATATGAACCGATTAAAATGTATTATATTTAAAATTAAAACCCTGACTTTGTCAGGGGAAATAAACTGCACACAAATACCTATCTCCCGGAGATATCCGGGGAGATATCCGCGGCGATAAACACAGCTATTGTTTGAACTACCACACATGTCCTTGAAAAATCGGTACGCATACCTATCTCAGTACATGTATGTATGACTCACTTCATGTATATACATGCAATAGTTGATCTGGATAAATTCATAGCAGCAGGAAGGGTGAATGACCACATGTGTGTGTAAGATAACAGCAGACAAGAAGGGAATATGATATGCGCGGTATGGCAGTCGAACCTTACACATTTGTCTTAATCATAATGCAAAATTTGCTCGAAAACCAAGTTATAGGGTCCACCGCAGCAAGGGGGGTGGGTGGTGGACAGACATTTGGTAATGAATATATTTGCATTATGATTAAGACAAATGATTTCGCGGTACGGCAGTCGAACAGACCACTTGCCTCAATTATCACTAAAATTTGGCTTAATCATAAGAGTGGTCTGTTCACCCTCCCTGCTGCTTGTGCACTATCCTGGCGAAAGGAATAAGCTGCATCTAGTTGTTGTTGGTTTGGTCTAAAAGCAAGTTTCAGCGCATGAAATTATAACTGGTGGAGGAAGAACCTGGGAGAACTCGGGTAAAAACAACTGACCCACGAAAAGCTAACAGCAAGCTTTCACACGTATCCACGTTAGCTGAGCCCGAGACTTTAACGCACGCGGACAGAGGTAACCTGGCAGAGATTGGTAAAGGCGAGCACTTTAGACCAGTCGGCCACCTGTACAACATTTTGTAAACAAAGTACAGTATCAGACAAGTGAAGGATAGTTGCAAGACTAATTTAGCATTGTGCATGAGGGTGGAAAATTTAGCCTATGCATACGCAAAACGCACGCACCCCTCTCTCTCTCTCTCTCTCTCTCTCTGAGATAGATAGATAGATAGATAGATAGATAGATAGAAACCACGTATAACTATTTGATTTCTGTTTTTATTTATCAAATCATCAAAAATGTTAATTTGGCAATCGTAGATAAGATTTTATTGCACAGGTTGGTTACCAAAAAAGTTATTTTATATATTGTTTGATTGTTTTCAG
This sequence comes from Megalonaias nervosa, assembly GCA_016617855.1. Taxonomy (NCBI): domain Eukaryota; kingdom Metazoa; phylum Mollusca; class Bivalvia; order Unionida; family Unionidae; genus Megalonaias; species Megalonaias nervosa. The sequence goes on along the minus strand of JAECUM010008041.1, from coordinate 14,408 downwards.
CTTATAACATACATATGCTTGTCCGTTAAGAGAAAGTTATGAACTGTTAACAAAGTTCTGGTTTACTTGAATTGCACATCACAGGAACATTAGATGAAATAACTAATTTTATAGAGGCCCCGGCTTTCGCCAGAGGCAAGGGAGTGTACGTTCACTTCAGACACGTCATTGCCTGCACATATATAAAGTAATCTTAAACACTTATAATGATCAAAGCTAACATTATATTAGCCAATAAAAATCATGTGCCTTAACGTGTAAGCTTCATATAATTAAATATAATTTACCAATAGTACGTTCGTGAACGATCAAAGCACATAGATTATGCTTCGTCTTTGGTTGTTGGATAAGGTCTCACACATTATGAATAAAATATTCAAGCCTCAGATCATGAATCATGCAGCAGTACAATGATGAACACATTTCACTTTCACACATCCAAGGTTACCAGTATACTCACAATATGCCAGAATGAGACTACCAGCAGCGGAGGGTGTGGGTAACACTGGGTTATTATTTTTATTGTCCTTGGGCGTAGCCGGTGGCAGCCAAAATGTGGGGTGGGTTGTTAAAACATGTTTATACTGGGCAAGAGGCTCCCCCCTCCCGCCTCTGATTTTTTTTTTTTTGGCTCGTGTATGTCGGCGTGCATACAAGAATGTGATCGTTGTACCAGCAAAGACAAAACGTCACACTTATCCAATTCGCTCACTTGCAGTGTTATTGATTTTCCCCCACACATTCAACATTCCAGAAGCATTATTGATTATGACGCGTCAGCCTGAAATAAACTGGCTCGGGAATAGCCTGGGCGAATGCAGTTGAAATTTTCTGTAACAGTTTCATGTGTCTGTAATCTCAAGGAGGAGTTTCAATATGATTAAAATCAGATCCCCACTGTCCTACGAGAAGATCTGACAGCGACAGCTTAGAGGAATGCAGCTTTCAGGAATTTGAAAGTGAATCAAATGGTTCAGCACACATTCATCCTCTTCATCCATACTGCTGTGTTTGCCAAACGCGAAGGTATACAACTTCATCTGATTGGCTGATATGATTCCCCATTATGGTAATAACATAGGTCACCAGAACCTGACCTGTATGCGGTCGCTGTCAGATATTCTCGTAGGATGGTGGAGGTCTCGTTTTGATCAAATTGGGAGGAATTTGTGCCAAGAGATTAGACTGACCTCGGCCAGACTTAGGCGAGTTTGCTTGCTGCCCCAATTTGAAACGAAAATTCATTTTAACGACGGTGATCGCGCCTACAGGTCAGTAATTAAAATATCAGCATTAGAATATGATGGACCATTAAGACATAATAAATCAACGACGCAGAAACGCAGTTACGAACGGAAATTGACAAGAGCCAACGAATACTTCAATGATATAAACATTTAAGTGGAATCTTTGACGTCGCATGTGGTATAGCATCTCCGGCCACAGTGCGGATTAGTTTAACTGGAATAGCAACCACATTGACTGTCAGAGGGCTCCCCGTTAGAATAGCCGCTGGTACTGTATCTATTATTGCTAGAGCAGTTAATGTTGGCTGAAAAAATGTTATCAACAAGACTTTATACAAAACTGTGTCGTCATCGCGCAGTCATGAGAGTGGCTGAAAGTAGATTATGTAAAATAACAAATCTGTATTCGAAAGCCATTGATGACTCCAGGCTGACTGCAGATGAATGCGCCGATGTGTTGACCGAGCCAGAGAACTTCAACTCACAAAAACACACAATAAGGGCGTCAGAAGGCATTTTGCTGTAATCAAGCAAACAAACAATGTTGTTATCGTCTAGTATTTTTTTTTATGAAAAGATTTCTTACCCCAATTGGAATAATTGCAGTGGTGAAAAGCTTGGCCCTATCTAAGATTACTCACCTATTTCTAAGTTTACCAAATCCACCTAAGGCCAAGATTTAAGAGCTAGGTGTACTTTTCCGTAAGTTTGTATGTAGTGGTGGAAAAATTAAAGTAAAAAGGAAAGTATTATTTAAAAGTATTTTGAAGGAGGTTTCAAAATGTAAGATATAAACATGTTTGTTTATTCGTTGAAACTCACTTGGGTCAGAAGACTTGTCACCTCTAAACCTAAATGTAAAGAGATTTTAACACCTTCCCGCCAAATATATACATGTTTTTCACGTCTGGTATAGATTTCATGACAAAAGTGAGAAATATTTTGAATGCTTTCTGGACTGATGCATTTGCAGCATGTTTCGAATTGTATAATAAATTTACTGTAGAGAACTCGAACGATTTTCTTAAAACTCCAACATGGATGAATCTTATTATTAAAGTTGGGTGAAAAAAGGAATTTTGTATGTAAACGATTTAGTTAATGAAAAAGGTTCATGGACTAATAAGTTTGAAATGCATGACAACACAATAGGGTTTTAAGGCATGCGCAGGGACATTCAATTTTCTTTCCAATAAAATCCATATAAATATTAATTCAAAGCTACATGGCCCATGTTTACATAAACCTGTAATTTTGCTTATTAAGTAAAAGAAAAAAGCTGTAAAAGTATACATCAAAAACTAAACGTTAATACTTCTAGACCAATATCAGTATTGAAATGAAATTAAGAATATGCGTTTATAGATCGGAGTGACTGGAAGGAATACTATTTCTTGCCTTTAAAATAACTGTCATAAATTGAGATGGTTTCAAACTAAAATAATCCATAGAATTTTACCAACAAATATATTTTTAAACATAATTGGAAAAGTCACTACAAGCATTTGGTCTTTATGTAATGACTCCTTAGAGACTTTATCTCATCTTTATTGGAATTGTTACAAAACTGAGTCATTATTTGCTAGTTTTATTGGGTGGATAAAGAGTAAGTATAACCATCTGCACAACTGTCAGATTTCAAACAGAGAACTTATTTGTGGAACAATGAACCAAAATAAAAGAGATACTGTGATCAATCTCATTTTGTTGCAACTGAAATCATATATCTATAGATGCAGAATTAACACTGAAACACCAAACATTGTCCAATTTAAAAAAGAAACGAAATTCTTTCACATGTCACAAAACTAGTATTGCATATATCAGTCATACATGGAAAAAGTTTGATACCAAATGGTAACTACATAAACATCTCTTTGAATGATTCGTACTATATTTTCAAATCACAACTATTATTTTAATTAAGCTCAGTTATTTTCATATAGCAAATTAAGTCTGTGTGCAGTGATGGCGGTATGACCTCCTTTATCTTGTCGTTTAGTATATTAGAAAGGAAAAAATGTAGTAGTTATATAATATACACATCTGCAAAGCAGAGTAAGTGCTTGGCTGTTAACGAAGTAAATTGTTCCAGTAATTTGTGAATTGGTTTTATTGGGAGATTGATAAAAGGAAAAATAATCATTGAAAACGATAATATAATTTAAATATTGTAGATGAGTAAAGAAAATAATTACCGTATAAAGCTTGTAATAAGTGAATGTTGAATCTAGCAATATCATGCATATGTGCATGTATGTATGTATGTATGTATGTATGTTTGTATATATGTATGGACGGACGGACGGACTGATGGATGCATGCATGCATGCATGCATGTATGTGTGTGGCTACCAATGTGTGGATATGTGTGTATAATTGTATGTGTGTACATACATGCACATGTAGAAACTAGTTGCAATAAACACTCTCTCGATCGATCGATTGACCGATCGATCGAATAGCCAATAGTAAATTCTTTATTGGGTTTAGAATTAAGATATAATACTATGTACTAGAGGTAACGATTATTTTCTATAATGTAATGTGCACTTATACTGATTGGTGAGATAGTCACTGGGATGGTTCTTCGGCCTACTGCTACCTATATACATGGAATTATAAACATACTAAAAAGTATTTTTATTCTGTAGAACGGTCACACTATAGTCACGAATGGTTCTCAATCACAAGGGTTTTCATCGATTTAAGACGTCTTCGATTTATAACTCGTTTCTCGTATTGTTGTTCCACTTCAACTCGAATTTTAGCAACAATACCAGCAACTGTAACTAATTTTTCTAAGTTTATGTAGGTTCCAGACATAGATGATTCAATTGCTTTGATAACACTACTTTGATAACACTATTGGACTCAACGGTGATGTATTCGATTCCGGGGACGGAACACAAACGATGAATTTTGTCTCACCGTATAATGAAGCTTAAGAAACGCCATTGTGTTTCGGTAAAAAGTTAAAATACTCCTCTTGTCTTATTCATTTCCACGTTCCAGCTCCAGATGCACCTATGCGTGAAAATCTTTGCTCAAAGTTTGTTTTAGATTATTAATGATCTCAATGGCCGGTTGTATGCCGCTGCTTGCATGATTCAACGTTTCCAGGGGCGATTCGAGCAGTGTCTCAAGCACAGCCATTTGATGAGTCATTGCCACTAACCCGTATATCAAATTTTTAACATAACAACCATCTGGGATTGCATACATGCCACTATAGAGGGGTTTGTAAGGGTTCTACATCTGTTTTTCAAAATCTTTTTTTCAACTCTTCAGGGAGGTTTTCACCAACATCTTCTCAAACGTCTCTGATTTCATACTTAGTTAGCTGAAGATATGTTTGAAACGATTTAATGTCATCCTGCGTTGATTTCGCTGCTGTTTCAAGCGATAATGGTCTCCTGGCAATATTAATAAGTTTATCTTTGCGAACGGCACCAAATTTGTGGCAAATCGTGTCAAAATAATTTGATATTAGTTCGCATCGTAACAATATAACGTTATTCTACTGCTGCGGTGTTTCCCCTGTTTCCAGCGTGGTTAGTTTCGTTAAAATATCAGCAAGTTTTAGTGGCATTTCATTGGGTTTTCCAAAAAATTCATCAATGGTTTTACCGTCGCCGAGGAATTCACTAATTAATTTATCGACAACATAAAACTGGTTGTGACTTATTGATTTATCAACGACATAAAACTGGGTTGTGTATGTTTTGATACCAGTCTTGACAATTTATTGTTCAGATTATAACGTTTCAACATTATCCCCTGATTTATTCAGCGAGATTATTTTCGTGGTAATACCGGCTTGTTTTACTGCAATAACAATGGGATATCCAAAAAATTCACAGATGATTTTAAAGTCGACCTAGACATTTGTACGTAAACGGTTAAATACCTTTATATGTTTATGACTATCATGTTTCTGCAAAGCAGTTTGGATATCTACGTATTTTGTCGCCGCGTCCTGGTTTCGTTCTGGGGCACGCACAGAAACAATGTCGTTGTCGTTCGTGTTGAATTCTCCCCGCATTGTGTCTCCGGCGAGAGAAAGACGACTTGGTATTTCATTCGTGATCAACGTATGGGACAATCCAGAATCTCTAATAATACCTTTCTCGTTGACTTCGGGGAAATTGTCGGCGCCGACCTGCCATTTAAATCATAATATCAGTCACTTTAACTCTGCTAGTTTTTGTTTTGCCAAATTGATTTCGAAACATGACAAGATCGTCCTTTACTATCCATGTGTAGTCAAGTAACGCAGTTAAATCGTCGATTGTGACAAATTTTGATGTGTCCGATTTTGGGGCTGGGGGTGGGGTGTTGTTGTGTTGTTTTGTTTTGTTTTTTGTTTTGATCATCCTGGATCAATCGCGGTTAGCGTTTTCTACCAAGACCGGAACTCGCTGTGATTTATCGTTTCCGCTGGCGCTGATTTATTTGTTAAATTCTCGCGGTGGCACCAGACCATAATAATGAAAATATATGATGTTGCATGGGCTGATGTAATAAGTACCGGGACCTTTATGCCAATGTAGAAAAATTGTTCCTGTTTCATGGGTCCCTTGCGCATCAGGTAATGTATCGTGTATAAAGACATCGCTCCTATACTAGACTCTTTTTTCTGTGCGATTTCAATTAAATCAAAATTTGACAGCGGTGCGTTTACATCGCGTGGCTTTACCTGGACAGTCGTGACCCTTTGTCGTACACTTGATTTCCCCTTAGGGTTAATCTTTGACACCGGCTTCCTTTTTCACCCCCACCCAACTCGCCTCCTTGCTGCTTTTTGTGCAATTATAGTGATGGAATATCCTGCTGCTCCAAGCTCTGCGGCTCGTGCAACAACTAGTGCAGCATTGTCGGCGGTTTTTTTCAGCGGCCAGCAGCACTCGTATTATTGTGAGAAAGGGGAATATTCCACCGGATTTAGATATATGCGTGATCTCAGCGGCTGATAGGGTTATTTTCATTACATGACGTGCTTTGCATACCTCGTTGAAATGAGTGATATATCGCTCGGTTAGTGATAGCTTATTTGCCCCGCCCCGTCGCCAGCCCTGTGTTTGCTAATCGTAGTTTTTCTCCACAGTTCTTTATGGCGGCCGATCGTACGTTCGTAATTTGATTTTGACTCAGTGTAAGATCAACGTGGCTGTATGTACTGTTGGACATGTTTATAGCATTAACACGCGTATGATATTGGACATGGTGAGTACATATTCTCGAGGACATTACATGTTTTTCACAGGGTCGTAAAACAACCCTCATTCGTCCATCCACCCCCTCAACGAGTAGTGTTTTGTCCTACAATAATACAGTGATTGCTCTGTAATTGGCAAACACAGCTGGTTTTGCACACGAGCTTGATAAACCATGTCAACCACGGACTGTCTAAATAAATCCAGAACGTTCCTGTGAGAAGTAATAAAATGGGTACAGCGGCGAACAAATCTCGCTGATATAATTAAAGTCCTGTGTCAACGTTTTGGTCGTGTCCCATATACGACAACAGGCGATGATAATCTACTGCGATATGATTATTTCCAAAATCAGACTGTGTTTCTTTGGGTTGTTCCTGTTGTCCATTTATCCGAAACTACACTTCACTGACCTCAACTTGGTCGAAAGCCATTGGATTTCTGGTTTGATTGTCCAATAGTGTAACGTTCTGAGAGGCTATGAATACATGTCTTGGAGCTGCAATTCCCTTCTGAGATGCAATTAGCCATATACATTGTCCATTCACTGCACTCGCAGCCGAGTCGAACAATATTTTTAAATATGACACCATTGCTTTCCATCCTGAATAAAACTAAGTAATAGTTGTTCTTCAGCGAGCGACCGAGTTAGCAATGGCATCTACAACGTTAAATTTGTCAATATAACCTGTCCAATATCGACTGCAGCATTACACCTGATATTGCATTGCTGTCAGTAGCAGGTCGTGTCAGCTCAATTGTGCAATTTCCTCCAAATGAAACTCGTCTCACATTTGGGCAAATTCCAAAGATGTGTATCAGAGGAAGCAGCAGGCAGGGTGAACAGACCACTCTTATAATTAAGCCAAATTTTAGTGATTATTGAGGCAAGTGGTCTGTTCGACTGTCATACCGCGAAATCATTTGTCTTAATCATCAGGCAAATATATTCATTACCAAATGTCTGTCCCCCCCCCCTTGCTGCGGTGGACCCTACAAATTGGTTTCGAGCAAATTTTGCATTATGATTAAGACAAATGTGTAGGGTTCGACTGCCATACCGCGCATATCATCTTCCCTTCTTGTCTGCTGTTATCTTACACACATATGTGGTCATTCACCCTTCCTGCTGCTATGAATTTATCCAGATCAGATATTGCATGTATATACAGTGTGAAGTGAGTCATACATAATATATGTACTGAGATAGGTATGCGTACCGATTTTTCAAGGACGTGTGACGTAGTAGTTCAAACAATAGTTGTGTTTATCGATAGTCCAGGTATTTGTGTGCAGTTTATTTCCGTGCTTTAATTTTAAATATAATACATTTTAATCGGTTCATACATATAATGACAAAATATCTTAATAAAATTATAAATATTTATTTATTTGTAAAATCAGATATCAAATGCTATTGCACAATAATTACATATAATAATTTCTAAAACGTATATTTGTAGTCGAGTTCGTTAGCTCAATGTTAAAGTTGTTGGAAACTTTAATACTGATGTTTGCGGTTCGACCCCAGATCTCGCCGAGATGGGTTCGGGTCCCCGGGTCGCCCACGTCTTTTAATAAGTGGGGGGGGAGGCATCCCCTGAGATTTCGATAAATCACCACGTATCTCGTAGTCGGATTCCATTTTGAATTCTACCCCGGGGTTTCGTGGGGGTTTTATCGAAATCGCAATGCCTAGACAGCCTTCTGAATTGCTAATATTTCACTTTCGTCGATTAGAAATTCGCCGGGAGGTGTGTCTATGCAATACCCCCCCCCAAAATAATCAGTAGTATGCCTTGAGCTCTCTGCCCCATGGAAGAACCCCCAAATAAACATCCAGAAAGGGTGTTAGCCAAAAGAAACAGAACATGGGTGTGCCGCATAATAGTCATAAGAGAGAGAATGACAATGTAAGGACCCCATGAAAGTCACACAGGCTATCGAGGGGCTCCATTGAAGGGTAATCGCTGGGATCTACTGATTATTTTTGATAAATTAAAATACAGACAAACATGCATACATACAGACATACATAGAAAGGGGAAATAATTATCTAGCAGAGGAGGAGCAGAGTTATCGCGCTTTATTAAGTATTTTTGGTGATTTCAAATTCAATTAAATATCTATTATAAATATTATTTAATAATGAATATTGGAGAACCACACTCAGCTAGATTAGCACGAGAAAGACTAGAAGCAATTAGAAAATATTTACCTGTTCGTGATGCTGTCAAGCAACAATTACAACAACGACAAGAATCTCATGTTGAATTTGAGGAGGATACAAAACAATTATTTAAACCTATTACTGAGACCACTAAAGGTATTCAACCTGTGTTAGAAAAAACCGCTGAAGCAACTGGAAAAATAGCAGAAAGAACAAAACAGACAAAAAGAATTTTACGTGGACTTCCAGCTGATATAGCTGCTGCTCAACCAATGCAAAAAATATTTGAAGATATTGAACAAGTTCGTGGTGAAATAGGTGATATAAAGGATCGTACACAAGAACCAGAAGCAAGAACCAGGGTTAATCTGGTCAATAAGTTTACTGAAGAAGGTATTGATCTTATTAGAGAAGCCGAAGATCTAAAATTAATTGAGATTGCTGCGAGAGGTTATTATTATCGAAAACAATTTTTAAAATTTGAATTCGCTGGTGATCCCGTAAATGAGGATACTTGGCACAAATGGATATATCGTGTACGCTATAACGTTAATCAAATTCGAAAAAACGATCCAAATTTTACTGACTATAAAAATAAGATAAATAACTATATTGCACAACAACGATCACCAATACTATTACCACCACTATCACAGCAATTGATACAATCTCCAAAACAACAAAAAACAATCAAAAAGGAAGAAGAATATTTGCCGTCAGACACCTCTTCTGGCAACGTAAGTGGAAGTGGATTTACTACTCATGGTAGTGGCCTCGTTACTCAATGTCCTAACAATATCCTTGCCGACGTTGAACGACTAGAAATTCTCATTGGAGGAAAACGAGCTGGTAATAATTCCCCAGAAATAATTAATGAGGCGGCTGATATTTGCAGACGATTATTTACCGGTGGTATCATGGACGTTGATGTTTATCAGTCTCTTATTAATGAAATTCCCGATGACTACTACAGCGACTGAGTATGTAATTAAATATAATAACTATAATAAAATGATAGTACATAGTACTCAACATGGACCAACTATGGTCAGGGTGATAAATTCACGATTACCAGTATATAAAACGACATACGGAAATGGACTAGGTGATGTTGTTCAGGGTCTATTTAGAAGGATAGCCCCAAAAACAATACCGATTGCAAAGCAACTGGGAATGAAAGCTATTGATGTTGTTCGTGAAAAAGGTATTGGTGCTGTTGGTAATGTTGCTGGTAAAGCATTTTCAGCGATTAAAGATAGATTAACACGATTAATACGCAGACCTGCGGTCCGACCTCAACCAGTAAAATTACCTAGTACAGAAGTAATGCCTGCAAATGTCAGTAAAATAATAAATCAAGTTGCTAATCAAAAACTAGCAGAGTTGGCTGATGTGCCTTTATCAGAAAAAGAAAAAAATATAACCTCTAGTCTGATAGCAGGAAGTGGTCTCACTTCCCGAAGTAATCTTCGTTTTAGACGATAATAAATATAATAAAGATGTTCAAACGTATATCTGATCCCGCATTTGACATGGACGCACCAGTACTTAAAGATGAGTCTGTGCGTGATTATCAGTATTATTCTTACGACGCACGAATTCCAGATCAGCGTGGACGAATCGAACTACAGGTTCAGGATACAAGTAGATATTTCTTACCCGCTGAAGCATTTATTGAAGTAGAAGGTGAAATTTTAAATATTGCTAATCCTGCAGCACCAGTAGTATATGGAGACGATGTTAATGTCGGTTTTGTTAATAATGGTATTATGGCATTATTTGACAGTGCAACGTACATGATTGACGGAAAAAATATTGAATCTATTCAGAAAGACGTCAACGTTGCAACAACAATACTTGGTCTTGCAAGATATAGTGATGATTATTCAAGATCAACTGGTCCATCAATGATGTTTGCAAAGGATACAACTGATTCTCCAGAGTATCGACAATATGAAATAGGACAACCAAGAAATTTTGCTAGAAACGCCAATGCGGATGTACAAAGTATGATTATTAATGTAGATCCAGATTTCAACTTAGGATTTAGATCACGTCGAGCAATGTTGCGTGGTGGAAGAAGAGCATTTTCATGTGTGATTCCACTATCACATATATTTGGATTTTGTAGAAATGTCAGAAAAGTCATTTTCGGAGCTAAGCATACAGTTGTACTTGTACGAAAAGCAACCGACAACGATGCATTATGGAGACTCGTTGGTGATCCTGGCAAAGTAATTCTGACAAAACTTTCATTGTGGATGCCGGTGATGACTCCATCAATAACTGAAGAAGATCGTCTACTCTCTTTTATGAATCAAGGTGGTAAATCAGCATTATCGTGGTTAACAATGACCACAGATGCTATCCAGAGTAATATTAATGGTTTATTTACGTGGCAAATAGCATCACAACAAGGTGTTTCTGCACCACGACATATATTTATTGCATTTCAAGATGCTGCACGGGTGGATGATCAAACACGTAATATTATGATATTTGATAATCTTGGTGTTTCCGAAGTTTCTCTAAGAATAAATGGACATCAAGAACCATCCGAAGATATTTTACTGAATTTCGATCAAAATCATGTAGCACGTGCATATCACCGTTTAATGACGTTCATGGGACGTGATCAAAATGTTGATACTGGTTTACAAATATCACAATTGGATTTTACAACCTTATACCCAATTTATTATTTTTCGCTCGAACATATAGATTTAACCAGGCAATCTGTAGTCGATATACATTTTCGAGCTCGTGTGACAATAGGAACTATTGCCAATTACAGGGCAATTGCTGTCATACTCAGCGATAAATCGATGTTACTTCAAGGTGCTGGTGGACGAATGAGAGTCGTTGATGCTCCAGTAGAAAACATGTAATTAGATTATTTATGAATATTATAATGTCGTATAATAATGTTAGTGTTAGTCTGACTTCTGGTCAGATTAAAAAGATACAATCAGCATCAAAAAATAATTGCGGATTAAAAATATTGCTAAAGAAAGATCAGATGAGCGGCTCAAATAAATTATCTCTTACAGAACGTCAACTCGGGTATTTCAATGAAGCAAAAAATCAAATAAAGGTATAAAACTTAATCTTTCTGCGGGTGCCATTAAAGATATAATTAAGACGGGTGGTATATTTCCACTTCTTGCTGCTATACCAGCATTAATTGCCGCTGCAGCCCCAGCTGTTGCAAAAGCAGCTGCATTAGGTGCTGTTGGAACTGCTGCTGGAATGGCATTAAAGAAAGCAACGGACAGGGAATCAAAAAAAAGGGAAGGGGTCTAAGATTACCAGGGACCCCACACTGGTACGGAAAAGGCCTAAGATTACCAGGGACAGTTTACTAATATCTCCTATGTCCAATTTTGATTTACTAGATGCTGCTAAAAAATTAAAAATAAAAAATTTTAGAGGAGTTTTCATGCGCGATCAATTACCAAAACAACCAAACAATATTGAAACAGGTATTATTAATCTCGATAAAAATTCTGGTCCAGGCACGCATTGGGTCGCTTATGCAATTGATCCACGTGGAATTATTTATTTTGATTCATATGGACTAGCTCCACCAAAAGAATTCTTAAAGTATATTAGTTGCTATCAAAGTATTCCAATATGGTATTCAACATTACCTACACAAACATTAACCGATCCACCAATATGTGGTCGAGAAGTACTTAATGTACTTGATGCTATATCAAAAATCAACAAACCCCCCCCCACAATATCAAAATCAACAAAACCACCCCACAAAGTTGTACATGAATATACTACGACGTCGTATTTAAACAGACATTAGTAAATATAATGGTGGATATTTATGGAAGATCTTCCCGTAGAGGTCATCAGCAAGCTGATTTATCTAAGCATGCAACTCTCGATCAGCTCAGAAATGAGATTGATGATTTATTAAATCTCGCAAGTGTGGATCAAAATGAAGTAGTTGTTTTTCAGGATAAAGAAGGACGATTAAAAACAAGTAATATACAACTACCAGATGTTCTTATAAGAATTCCAACTGCGGCCGTAGATAATATAGTTACTTTCTCTGATCAGGGTAAAATACAAGATTCTGGTACATCACTCAGTAATTATATTAAGAAATCCGGCGATGTATTTACCGGAGATATTAATATGAACCAAAATAAAATCACCGGCATTGGAAATCCAACCGCAGATGCAGACGCCGCAACAAAGAAATATGTCGACGATCAAGAATCTAAATATGTACTGACCAACCGCGGTATAATGCATGCATCTCTCGATATGAATAACAACAGCATTACTAATCTCAGAAGACCAGAGACAGATTTTGATGCAGTTAATAAAAATACGTTGATGATAAGGAAATTCCAATCAATAATGAAATAACAGAATTCAAAAATGAATTTCTTAGTCACGTGAATACGTTTTTAAGTTTTCACAGAAACATAAACAAACTTAAAAATGATATTTTTGGAAACCCATCAAAGGTTGATATAAAACTTGATGATATTAATAAAAAATTAATTGATATAGAAGCAAAACTTTATTTTACAAATGAGGAAGTAAAAAGATTAGAAGGTGATATTGCCAGTAGAATACCTAATATTGTTCAAAAACCTAATCTGATTAAAATTCCACACGGACAAATTAAAAATATCGTATACACAGTAGCATCAGGATCATCAACATGGACACCACAAAATAATACTATCAAATATACCGCAGAAATTACTGGTATTTACAGGCTGTCCGTATTTAGTGATGAAAGATTTGCTATAATTAACAGATATATATTGCGTCATTCAACTGATTCTCTCTCCGGAGTTGTATCTATATTGTTAAGTAAAGATGTTGAAGAAACATTTACACTGAGAATATATGATCAAAAAATAAACTCAGTGCCTTATTGGTGGCATCTGGAATTTGTGGTTGAAACACCGCAATTAATCACTTAATATAATAATAATGGATCAACCTCAGTCTCGCATTGACGTTCAACTTTACAGATGCAATCAAGTATGTGAGCGTCTGACTAAACTAAATAATTTTATCGACTATTATAACATGAAAATAAAAAAATACAAAAGACGTATAGTTGTTATCGATGTAGTTGTTTACTCGGTTTCTGCTGTTATTACTGGAACAGGATTATTATTATCAACATTGACAATGACAGCACCTACTATTATAACCATTATTGTTTCAGCATCAACAACTATTGCTGGTGTTCTAGGTATTATAACAAAAAAGATACATACTTGTACAAATGCTAAATTGCACGATTATATGATTAAATTACACACAGTGGTAGAGGCATGTTCTAAATTATCTTTATATATTTCTTCGTGTGTCAGTGATGGTGAAATATCTGATACTGAATTCGCGATGATGATGAAAATTTATGATGATGCTTTTAAAGTGATCGCAAATGATTTTAACGAATTAAATAACAACAATAATAATAATGACAGACAGGGAATTACTTCAGCAGATTGTCACTAATACAACTCCGTCAAAAACTACGATGATATCGTTAAGTTCAACCAATCCTGAGTTTAGTGTCAATTTTCCAACCGCAATTCCTGCAAAAGAAATAGCATTAGCACAATTGCGAGTTTATTATAGTTGGCCCAATATTAGATCAAAACCATTTGGTGGACTACAGCCAAATAATTCATTAGTATTTGCTAATAAGAATAAACCAGATGGAACTCCTGATTGGCAAGTAGTTGCTATTCCAACGGGTAGTTATCAAATAGAACAGATTAATGA
>JAECUM010008040.1:0-157920 GCA_016617855.1 Megalonaias nervosa | reverse complement strand
AGTGTGTGTACTTACTAGCTAAACCACTGTATCCATGACAGTAATTCGGTCAGAAATATGAACAAAGAAACATAATTTATAGCATTTGTCTGCTGAGTTCCATTTGAATCCAAATTCTTAATTTCTTCCTAATACAGCAGAAATCATCTTGAAAGACAACCACTTTGGCAAAAAAATAATGGTCTCTCATGACAGGTCATAACACTATGTAATCAATAAAAAATCTGTGCATGGAAAACCTGGTCTTTAAAGACAGGTGGTCTTTCAAGACAGGTGGTCTCTCATAGCAGTGGTCTCTTAAGACATGTTTTACTCTTCACTCACACTGACTTCGGAAACATTATTTTCCAAAACATTCTTATTTGCTGGACAAATGGTCTGATTTTTTGACTGACAAAACAAAGTAACATAAATAAGACAGTTCTAAAAAATGTATTGTTAGGCTTGAAAAATACTTCTACTGAAATTCATTCAGGAGGTCAAGGGTATTGATCTTGTAATGTACCTGAGATGAACAATTCAGTAGGGATAATGCCTCAGCCAAGTTTGGGAGTATACCAATTCAGTTCTTTGGTAAAGAGTGATCTCCATAAAACCAATTAGGTCCTTAAGACAGAGGAGAAAATGAATAAAACAAACCTGTATTCATTAAAACTCATGTTTATAACTATGAATTTACACTACTGCAGAGCACAAACAGGGTGTAGTACTGTTGTATGTTTATTTATAACAGCAAATCCCTCTACCCCTACAATTTTAATAGTTCTGTTCTTGTCAGTGTTTGACAACAATACAGTCATCCATGTAACTGTTCATTTACAATGACAATTGGCCTGTGTATATTGGAGTGATATGAAGCCACTGTTTACATCTCTGACTATAAAATGAAAGGATGAAGATGAAGATAGGATGAAGATGAAGAAGGGGGTGGGATACATCTATGGGGCAATGACAAAAATTGCTCCTGACATTTCAGGCAGTACATTTGTTTCAACAGGTGTGTATAATGGTAGATTGAACATTGGTGGTCATTTTTTTCCTTAAATAAGTAAACAAATTATTTGATTTACCAATTCCGATGACAAACATT
The DNA here is from genome assembly GCA_016617855.1 of Megalonaias nervosa. Lineage (NCBI taxonomy): Eukaryota > Metazoa > Mollusca > Bivalvia > Unionida > Unionidae > Megalonaias > Megalonaias nervosa. The sequence goes on along the minus strand of JAECUM010008040.1, from coordinate 156,830 downwards.
ACTTAGATGACTGTTGCATGGTTGTATATGCTAGATGACTGAGCAAACATCTGCTGGACATTGTTTTACCCTGGATTGAGCAATAATTATACACAGGATGCACTGAAGAAAAACACAAATTAAGTTACAGTTTATGGTTCAATAATAATTGACAAATATCTACTTTTTAAGAAGCCAACATCTCTGAAGAATATGCAATATGCAGTAATAAGGTGTTTTTTGTTTTTGTTTTATCAAAAATACAACACATCTTGCAAAATTATTGAGTCAAACTTTTTTTTTTGTAATACGTAATGAAATTGGTGAAAGTATAGCAAATTTAGGGAGCCACTTCATGACTTTGCAATAATTGAATTCATGTTATAATGAAGATGGTTGTAGCACAGTTTCAGTGCAAGAGTATAAATACTTTATGCCTACCAAATAACTTTTATAATTTAACACACTCTGCTGCAGACCCTGAAAAGGGTAATTGTACCAGTTAAACTTAAACCAAAATTGAATGAACAACAAATGCATTGTATGATAAATGGTACAACTTCTTAGGACAAAACTCTGGATTAGATATAACAATACTAAAATTTTTGGGATTATCACACTCATAATCATGGCTGAAAGCAATGCATAAATTGGAGATGGGTGAATGTTGATTGAAAATTGAAATGAAGTAACTATCAAAATTTGTATGCAGTCTTTATTACTGAATGAGAGTACACAAGTATCAATGCCACATGATTCACATTTAAATGAATTAATAAATTAAATAAGTCAAATCCTAATTGGTAAACAGACATTTATTTAAATCTTTGTGTGAAGCTATTAAGCTCAGAAGGCTGTTGAAACTGATTGTTGAGTGATAAAGTCACAACCAACTAAACAATATTCGCTATCAGTCTGTGCATTGATAAATTACTTTTAAATGTATTATATAATGAGTTCAGTTTCCTTTAGCTCATGGTCCTAAATTACTGTAAAATTTTGGAACAGCATTTTATTGATGTGGTGATGCACCTCATTCATTAACCATACATACCTGCCAAATTCCCAGATTATGTGGGGGGTCTCAAAAGGTGTGTTTTGAGGTCCCAGAGGGATTCAGTGCACATGACCTGAAAAGATGACGTACAATTGAGAATAAGTGATCTTTTCATACAGTTTTATATAAACTTACTGGAAATTCAAGTCTGATGAAACAAAAATTATATGTGTATTTTCTTTTAAGTATATAATATATTTACACACCAAAACTTACTGGTAGACTTAGCATTGTCCAGTATCATCACCACATACATGTACATACCTACATAGGTACAAGCACACAGACATTAAATAAACATTAAATAAATCAAAAAGATATACCAACTTTCTGTCTTTTAAATCCATCAGACAGTGGAATATTTTTTTAATTAGATGTGGGCTTTGCTTCTCCCAAAAGTTGTGGAGTTGGAGGTAATACAAAATATTGTTTGTGTTCATCTTGGCACTCATTTCCAACTGGATGGTACTGGTGTTCAAACTCTCCATAGATCTTGTTGAATATTTCCCAGCATAGTAAATGTTCATTTCTGCATCTGCAGTGCTGTGAGGGAGTGGCAAACATGGTGAGGCTGTGTCAATGGATGTCATACACTCCAGAAGGACTAATGTCAATATGGTGTTGTCAGTGTTTGCAAAAAAATGCTTACCCTAGTTGCTGTGCTTCACAAAGTCAAATTCCATCCAGGAGTTCTAAAAGTTAGTTTTGCTGGACTTTGTGAATTTTGCAAATGGATTATCTTTTCTTAAATCACAGGTGCTTTTCAAGATTTTGCCTAAAAAATAAACCATACTATCCCAACAACTGTAATAATTTTGTCTAGACTAAAATCTAATGTCAAGGAAATGTTGCCACTGATCACAGCCTAGCCACTAATCTTTAATAATGATGGCTTAAACATTCTCATTCAAGGCAGTGATGTTTACTAATTTTTGTTCTTCAGTGCACATCTCTATTATTGCAGTAATTCATATGAATTGACCTGCATGAATTTATACCTCTCTATGATATCAGATTCCAAATTCACATTATTGCTCTCCCACAGTAGCGTTCTAAGGACTTGACATGGCTTCACCCTAGCTATTCTCAGCCAGTTAAGTAATCGATGAAATGGTGGTCGTTTAATTCCCTTTTAATTGTCTCCATGATAATCAGATGTATAAACTGGCCCAAGGATAGTTTTACATAGGCTGTAAACAGGACTGTTTACTGTTTATTCAGACTACATGCCTTGGATATGTATAGACATGTATAGTAGAGATCCAAAAAATGTATATAAACATGAGTCAGGTATATGATATACATTTATGGTACTCTTGCCCTTTTAGTTATTAAATGCAATCATCAAGGTTTTATCAATATCAAAAAAGTTTCAGGCAAACTGACTATTCAAAAATAAATAGAATATTTATTTTACATCTAAATTTTATTAAATTCTTTATCATTTCTCAGGTCAGTCTGTGGGCCCAAAACATGGAATGAACAATCAGTCCTATCACTTGCTACAGCAAGGTTACCCTAATCAACAAAATCAACCCATGAAGTCCCAGGGAGAGTCCACAATGTCCCAATCACAGCCCATGATGTCACAGTCACTGCCAGTGATGATGTCAGAGCAACAGCTAATGTTGCAGGAACAGCAGCAGCAGCTAATGATGTTATGGCAACAGCTAAAGACAGAGCAGCAACAATTGTTGATGTCAAGCCAGACACCCCTAAGTAGTTCACTGAGACAAATGCTACTTCCAGGGGCATATAGACAACCTCAGATGCCAGGTACATAATAGATTGATATCATTGAGAAGTAGAAATTTACACAGGCTCTCGCACTTGCATAAGTCAATGTTTGATATTTTTTATGATGTCTTGTGTTGTTTGATATTTTTTATGATGTCTTGTGTGAGAGTGGTTCTTCCCTTTGTAATGTTGCATATATTCTAAAGTTTATGATCACAGCCTGTCATCTATTTTGGAACAAGAAATGAAAGTAACAAATTTAAAGTAATTAGATTTGTGTTTTTAAAATACTGTACACAGAAAGTCTCAGTCAGAAGAATTCCCCAAAAATATTGGCCAGAAAATCTAGGTCAGATATGCATAGAAATACCAGAGTTCATTTGTCTACATCTCAAGTGGTTTTTGCTTGATGACCTGCTACCAAGAGTCCTGTCAAAAAGTGTAGAAGTCTAAAAATGTGTGAAAATAAACTTTCAGAATTACTATAATGGCACAAAAATTGAATCATATCATGTATGTATGAATGCAAATATGCCTATCAAATCTCATAGGCCTACCTTAGGTGGCATTGAACTGTGCTACAGACAATATAATAGATGTTTTATCAGTGAAACCATAATGGAATGAAGATCTAATAACTCTGTGACAAATGGTGCAACATTTTAGGGCAAAACTTTCATTTAAATACTAGCATTTGTTTGATTAACAATGAATTAGGCTGCATACTTGCCAAGGCCATGGAATTCACATTTATGGTAAATACTGGAATAAATGAAATAAATAAGACAAATCCTAATAGGTAAATTGACATTTATTTCAATCTTTAGTTTGAAGCTGTTATGCTCTGAAGACTCTGTGCTAATGTCACAAGGAATCAAACAATTCTCCCTATACCAGTCTGTGCATGCTAATGTCACAAGGAATCAAACAATTCTCCCTACACCAGTCTGTGCATGCTATGTGTTAATGAAAATTATAGTAACTTCAGCTTATTCAGCTTCAGTTAACTGCATTAGCACAAAATGGAAAGAAGCAATTGATGCAGTTAAATGTTTGCCTTATATATATATATATATATATATGTATGTATATATATATATATATATATATATATATATATATATATATATATATATATATATATATATATATATATATATATATATATATATATATTATCTTGAGAACTATTAAACATGGGGCAGGCATATCATGTACATTGATGGTGCTCTTGTTTTGTCCTTGTAATTATTAGGTGGAATAATCAAAGTTTTATCATGATCACAAACATTTAATTTTCAGGCAAAATGACTATTCAAGAATAAACATGGAGTACTTATTTTAAAATTATACATTTGATTAAATTCTTTATCATTTCTCAGGTCAGTCTATGGGCTCAAACCATGGAATGAACAATCAGTTCTATTGCTTGCTACAGCAAGGTTACCCTAATCAACAAAATCAACTCATGAAGTCCCAGGGACAGTCCACAATATCCCAGTCACAGCCTATGATGTCCCAGCCACAGCCCATCAAGTCCCAGGGACAGTTCATGATGTCCCAGTCACAACTCATAATGTCAGAGCAACAGCCAATGTTCCAGGAACAGCAGCAACTGTTACAGTTAATGATGTTATGGCAACAGCTAAAGATAGAGCTGCAACAATTATTGATGTCAAGCCAGAATTCCCTAAATAGTTCACCGAGACAAATGCTACTTTCAGGGGCATATAGACAATCTCAGATGCCAGGTACAAAATAGACTAATATAATAGAGAGTTATACACTTACATAGACAGTGTCACACTTTCACATGTCAAAGTTTGATATTTTTCAAGAAGTCTTGCGTGAGAGTGCTTCTTTCCTTTGTTGTGTTGCATATTATTCGAAATTTCATGATCACAATCTATCAGCTATTTTGGAACAAGAAAAGAAAGTTGTAAATTTAAAGTAACTGTGTTTTTAAATATGGTAGATAGGAAGTCTAAATCAGTATTTTTACAACTTCTGTGGTGGCCTAAAAATCTAATTAGGTCAGATATATTTGCATAGAAATACCAGAGTTCATTTGTCTGCACCTCAAGTGGTTTTGCTTGATCCTGCTACCAAGAGTTTTGTCAAAACATGTTTTTGAAGTCCAAAATTTAAAAAATGTGCGAAAATAACATTTCAGAATTTCTATAATGGTATGAGAATCCAATCCGATCATCAATATATGAATGCAGATATGCCTATCAAATCTCATATGTCTAACTCAGGTGGTATTTAATTGTGCTACAGACCCTAAAATGGATGTTTTGTAAGTGAAATCACAATGGAATGAAGAACAAATGATAAAGTGGTTTAGGACAGAACTCTGGATTAAATATAATTATACTAAAATTTGCTTAATAAGCAATTTTAGCTCTCAGCATAATCATAATCATCTTAGAAAATTTGGAGAAATTGTGGATGGGTTGTAGTTGATTGCAAACTGAAATAAAATGACTATCAAAATTTAGGTGCAGTGTCTGTTGCCAAATTAGATTGCAATATTTCCATAGAATTCAAATTTGAATGCAGAAAGAAATAAATTAAATAAGTAAGAATGTAATTTGGTAAACTGAGAATTATTAAAATCTATAGTTAAAAGATCTAATGCTGTGAAGGCTGTTAAACTGACTGCTCTGTGATAATGCTACCCTAACCCAAACAATGTTCACTATATCAGTCTATAAAAGATATGTGTTGAGAAAATAAAAAAAAAAATTGCATTTTTCATATAAAAAAACTATTGCATTAGTTAAAATACACAATTTAAAGCATTATACATGTATGAGGTAAATTTATAAAACCTCTCAGTACTAAATTATTGCAAAATTTCATAACATCTTTTTGCAAGATAAGCCTGCATCATGGAGAGGAGTTTGTTAATGAGCAAGATCCATGCATATTAGTGAGTTGATCCTTCATTGATTGGCTGAGTTCGTTACTATTTTGGATGGCATATTACTGGTTGAGTTGTTTAGCCTGAAATATGAGTTTATATTATCAAAATCTTGATAGAATTTTCAAATAAACAAGAGTCACACATATCAATCAGATGATTTTACACCTGATTGACTGAAATTCCTAACATGCTGGCTGCCATATTTTTTACCTGATTTTGATCAAACCTGTAATGTAGCCTATTTTTATAAAGCTTTCAGATGTGTTCTATAGTGAGCAATATCCGTATAATGAGGTGATCATGCGTCTGATAAGTTTGGTTGTTACCACTCTATGTTTCCCATCACATGTTAATAAAAGCTTGTTAAATAGGCATAGATGAATACAATGTTCAATAAGTTATATCATGGGTGAGGTCTACACATTAATTACATGATTTTGCATCTGACTGGCTGAGTTTCATACCACGTGGTATTTTGACTTGATTTTATTCTAACTTGACAAAAGGCTAATATCAGCAAAGCGTCCAGTTAGTTTTTAGCTCACTTGGCCATAAGGTCAAGAGAGCTTTCAGTATAGTGTTGTGTCTGTCCTGCACTGTGTATCATTAGTCCATCAAGAACTGCATGTTGCTACTCTGTAATCCATATTTCCAGTTTCAATTCTACATTGGAATATGGTCTTGTACTATCAAAATCTTCAGTGAGTTCAGTCGTAAGTTAGATCCATGCGTAGAAATTATGTGATCTTGCATCTGATTGTTTGACATGTTTCCACTCTGAAAACCACATTTCTGATTAAATATACATCAGATTTGGAATATCATCAAGATATTGGACATGTTTGATAATAAGTGAGATGTGCTAATGAGGCAGTCTTGCATTTGATTGGCTGACCTTGATACCACTTTAGAAGTTATATTTCTAGTCTGATCTTATTGAACTTTAAATATGTAATAATATCATCATGGTCTTGATAATGAGTGATATCCATGAATATTAATGAGGTGATCATGCATCCAATTGGCTGAACTTGTTACCATTCAGGAGGCCATATTTCTGATCTGATTTTGATGAGACTTGAGAGTATGTTTTTATTATGAAAATCTATTGGATGAGTTCAGTTACTGAGCGGGCTCTATCCATAAATACTATGTTTCATATTTCTAATTGACAGGGTTGTAACCACTTTGGAGGCCATATTTTTGATCCAGTTTTATCAGACTTAGAATATATGCTTGTATCATCAAGATCTTCAACAGTTTCAATGATGAGTAAGTTACATGCATATTAATGAGGTGAACTTGCATCTGATTGGCTGAGGTTCTAACCACTCTAAAAGCCATATTTCTGATCTGACTTTGATGAAACTTCAGATATAGGATTATATAATCAAGTGCATGAGACTGATAATGTGATACAGACTATTTCTGATCTAGTTTTGATTAGATACGGTAAATAGGCCTAATTCATCAGTATTGTAGATCAGTAAAATTATGAACCAGATCCAAGCATAATAATGAGATGACTTTGCATCTGATTGACTGAGCTTTTCAACACTCCAGTACCTTGGTTTTAAATGACATTTTTATCAGATTTCGAGATCCACCGATATTACTGAGGTCACCTTGCATGTGATTTACTGAGCTTGTTATTACTCAAAAGACTTAATTCTGTTTCAATTTTGATCAGATATTGTAAATAGGCTTAAATCTTAAAGATCTTGCATGAGTACTGATATGAACAAGATTGATACATAATAATGAGGTTAGATGAGTACTGAGATGAGCAAGATTGATACATAATAATGAGGTTGGATGAGTACTGATATGAGCAAGACTAATGCATAATGAGGTTGGATGAATACTGATATCAGCAAGATTGATGCATAACAATGAGGTTGGATGAATACTGATATCAGCAAGATTGATGCATAACAATGAGGTTGGATGAGTACTGATATGAGGAAAACTAAGGCAAAATGATGACGTTGGATGAGTATTGTTATGAGCAAGATTGATACATAATAATGAGGTTAGATGAGTATTGATAATAGCAAGATCGATGCATAATAATGAGGTTGGATCAGTACTGATATGATGAAGACTGAGGCAAAATGATTAGGTTGGAAGAGTACTAATATGAGCAAAACTGATGCATAATAATGAGGTTGGATCAGTACTGATATGAAGATGACTGATGCACAATGATTAGGTTGGATGAGTGCTGATATGACCAAATTTGATGCATAATGATGAGGTGATTTTGCTGAACTTGTCAACACTTGTAACTCTATTTCCTATCAGATTTTGATCAAACCAGTTAAACGATCTTATATTATCAAGATGTTGGATGAGTTTGATTAAAAACAAGATTTAAGCATATAATTAAGGTAATCATGGCCAAGCTTGTTTACCACTCTGAAGACCAAATTCCCAATGGGTTTTTCTCCACCTTCATGATCTTATGTTATCTTTGTAATTGACATGTTCTATAATAACTAAGATCTATGCATATTAATGAGATACCTTAGTTACATCTGATTGGATGAGCTTGATAACTTTCTAGATATAGAGACTCCATTTCTCATCCAGTTTCAATTGAACTTGATAAATGAATTAACAAAACCTTTCTAAAGGTGACAATTGTTTACAAAACAGCTGAGGTTATTTATCAATTGTAATGGTTAAAAACTGAACCATTGTCCCTATCTACCCATTAATTAGGCTTATTGCACAGCTGACAAATATTACAATGTTCATGCCATACCTTGCTCTGTCTGTGATTGTTTCAATTGCTGTATATCTTTGACCTCTTATTATGACAGGATTTAGTTTGTAAGCATCTGAATATTTAGGTAATCCCAAGGATTATTGTAACACAGTTTGTATTGTAACACTACTTGATGAAGAAAATTGATAATGAGTATGGATGTAATGCCTGGACTTGAACATAGGATGTTCTCTACAATGACAAGAAACTCTGTAGTGGCTTTCAAGTTTGAAATGATGTTTCTTTAAAACAAAATATTACTAATGAAAAATTATGTTAAAAGACATATCAAAAAGTAAAATATGTATTTTAAATTCATTTTTATCAGTATTATCAGTAAATTGATCTGATGTTTAATGTGTGATAATCAATTCTTGTCAACGTCAGCTTTCTCCTGGCAGTGCCACATTTCATGTTAAACATATTTTAAGACAAAAAAGCATCTGCAACAACAAAAAAAACAGTCCTAAACAGAAATATGGAAATATATTAATTCAGTTAGAATGGAAATTCCTGCATCACTTACAGCCACACAGGTCTCTATTGTCATGTTGACCAATTTTTGTAAAGTTTACATGCTATCAACAAAATGAAGCCATTTACATGTGTAAGTGTTGGAGCCTTATGAGTTGATATCATCAAGATCTTAGATAACTTTGGTTATGAGCATTAAACTATGCATATTAATTAAGCCTCTATTTTTAGAAAGATTGTTTTTAATATTAGGATATAGTAAATTAGGTAAAATCAACATTATATAAAACTTGGGAGATAGTTTATATAGGTTTTGTTCTTAGAATACAACATAAGCCAGTTTAGTGAAGTGGTCAACTGTTAACTGCAAAGTTATGCAAGACAGGTGAGCCATATCAGGCTCACTTAGGCCCCTTGTTTTCTTAAGTGAGACTGATATGTATTAATGAGCTGATCTTGCATCTGATTGGCTAAGTTTGATACTTTAGAGACGGTATTTCTTCTCAGGTTCCAATAAAACCAGGCAATAATTTCACTAATTTAAGTCTTTAAGTCGACTCCAGACTAATGAGACATTTGATTGGTCATTTTAATTGCAGTTATATATTACCTGCTATTATGCACTGCTACCCTTTTCAAGGATGCTGAGTCCCAGGTCCAAACAAAACCTTCCCTCCTCCAATTAGTAATTGGTGGACCAGTGAAGAAAAAAACATGATCACACCGAACATATATGAACTATCTTCCTCTTTTTCCATGGACTATATCATTCTGATACACATCTATCAGATCACTCAGTGAAATTCGCCTTTTTTGTTGACTATAGGCTTATTTGTGGCAAAAAATATCCTTTTTGATGTTGTTTTAGTCATTTTCTCCCCAGTCCTAGCTTTATTTGTGTGCCCATGTGTCTGTGTTCTTTTTATGGGTTTTGCACTTTACTTAGAATTTCAGTAAATTTTGTACTAATGTCAGGGTAGGTATCCAGTTTTGTTTCCTGGTCATATTTTGGGGGTTTTATTTTTGCTTTTTTCTCTTTCAGCATTAAATTGTGTCACAGAAAATGGATAACTGTCATCATAAGAACATAAGTAGCCCCACCTGTTTACATACACATACACATACTGATGGCTCTTCTATTTTTTGACTATGAGAAGATGCAGTGTGGGACTTGGTGGAAGTTGCCATATTTACAGAGGTAGGAAGTATGGTCCTAATTCCTCCTCTTCATCACAGGACAACTTCTTCTGTCCCCAGGAGGGGTTTGGGTCACAACCTGTCTTAGGGAAGTCAACATCTCCAAAGAAGGAGGGACTGAGAGTGATTTCTGTGGTTTGGAAATCACCTAAAGAACTTCAATGGATCACTGACACTCAAACTACTGCTATAAGTTCCTGTTGGGGGATAGATTCTTGAGGAATAGTGCCAGTGCCATCCCAAAAGTAGGAAAGAGCATTTTGCTCAGCCAGATCTGAAGCAGACTCTAGTTGTCTGAAACAGAGATTCTTCTGTCAGATCTTCATCACCAGACCAGTCTTTGACCAGTAACCTGTTACCATGCAACAGGCTTTAAGCACTGGCCATTAGTCACCAGGCACTGGGCAGTGTTCTTAGAGCAACCAGACAGGGTTTTGATTGATAGTTTGGTGATAGGAATTGGGTCAACACCATTCCCCACCCCCATTTTCTGTATGTTTCTGTTTAATTCCTACAGAGATAGGGATTCAGGCTTTGCTTGCCAATCTAGGGACAGGAATTGACACCTCCCTCCTTCCTTATGTTTTTTTTTAAATCCTATAGTGTTTGGGGACCTCCACTACCCAGTAGGGTGTCTTTTCTTTGCCCCCCCCCCCCAAGACATGGATGTTTCTTCTTTGGTTTCAAAACGCATTGGATTGAGCAAGCCATGGAACCTCTCTTTTCCCTCCAGCCATGTCCATTGAAAAAAGGTTGGCCACCACTCTTTCCTAGACCATCAAGAAGCGATCATTGATCACGTTCTCCAGAGAGGGAAAATCATACGGTATAGCTGATACTCCTTGTCAGTTGCTGCAGGATGGCAGAGCTTTCATATTAATGTCTCCTTTGCCAGAGATGGATATCAGGAAGGATAGTCCTGTCACATCATGAGAACAAGATCAGGATATAAGACCCTTTCACTTTTGTTAGGTTCAAACAAATTTCCAGAAGAACTGGTTGTGTGAGGCCCTTCCTTTCCATTTTGTCCCCCCCTTCTTATCTGGACTTCTGATGAGGCAAGTAATGGGTTTGCCATGCACTTCACCAGAGCTATGTCCAAAGACTACTGGAACTGAAGACAATAGAATTTTCGCCAGTATCTGGGCTCATCATGTATCAAAGATTTACAGGCCTTAGAACTAAAGGCCTGAATCCTGGTTACATTATCTTTTGGGCTTTTGTTTTTATTTTTTCAGGTTTAGCACCTTTTTCAGCACATGAGAGGCTATACCTGGTGGCCAGTATATTTAGTTTAAGAACTCTGGAAAAACCAACAACCCACAAGAAGCTCCTGGCAAGATTTCTTACATACCCACACTGGTTGACTCATGACTTGAACCCAGACATGTGAGATGTAAAAGATTTGTAAAGGATAGGACCTTAGACCACTCAACTATCAGAGGAACCTCAATAAGTTTTTGGCTGCCATATTTTGTTTCTTGAAGGCGGAAATCACTGTCTCCATCTGCTCTACAGTGCTTGTTGCAGGTTGTCACTAAAAGGACTAGGCATGCAGGTTGTCACTAAAAAGGACTAGGCATGCGTGTTGATATCTATGGCACTCTTTCTCCACATCTGTAGAGATGCTACCTTGGAGAAATCCAAAAGGTTCTAAAAGTGACTTGCAAGTTGTTTGGAATTAAATAGAAGTAAAAGATTTTAAAATTGACCGTGGTGTAAACTTAATACCGGACTCACCATCAAGGTCTTTGATGATTATATTCAATTTTCTCCTCTCTCCATTCCATATGTAAAATAAAAATTAAAAGAATTATAATTTATCTTTACATGTTTGCTGAAAAAATTAAAGCTAACTTTTACATTTTGTTTTTAAATTGTACTTACTCATAAATGAGATTTGATTCAGGTCAGAAATTTGGACTATGAAATTGATGGGAATATTAAAGGTCAGTTATAGAGAAAATCACAAAATTGTACATTTTTCATCCTTTTCATGTAACTTTATGTGTCAATTAAAAAAACTCCAACTTGCCAGTAAATTTTACTTCAATAGAATTTCCAGAATTTACTCTTAAAATATAATGAAGAGTTAGACAGTCCAAAATGACTGACTGCATTGCTATTATGTGTGATGTCATTCTTGAATAAGCTGACCAGCAGCTAATCTAGAAGTGCAGTCATTTGAAGGGGAAAAATGATTGATTTTTTTTTGTGCAGTATATGGTCGTAAATTGTGATCAAGAACTGAAAATGGGCCATTGTTTTCTTTTTTTAAATTTCTAACTGAAGGACGGTACAGAAAATAGGGATTACAGATTAATGTACATATCTCAAACTGGTATGCATACTAGTTATTTTAATTTATTTCCCCATGCATGTTAGAAGTGATCAAATCATCACAATCATTACAGATGTTGAAATAAGGATTTAAGCATATTATTGTGACAATCATTGGTGGTGGAGGGGAATATGACAGAGAGAATATTGCAAAAAAGTCATCCCTTTTTATCGTTTACAGTACTATGTACTGTAGGCATATGTGTTCATAACACCATTGCTGTATAGATTTTTGATGGAGAAATAAAAGTATCAAAAATTAATTAGTGCATGGTGAAATATTATTTTAGGAGAGAAAGGGTTACATACACCTAACAATGAGTTGGGTCCCACAAGTAACATTTTAAAGAGCAGCAGTTTATTTTGAAGAGATATTGTCCATAATTTTGACTAAAATAGAAAGCTGATATATTTTTTCAGTTTGATTTATGTAACATAAAAGTTACAAAATATGTGGAAATCTTACTTTTCTCTTATGAATGCACAGTATTTCCACAATTCTTTCCATTAGGTGTCTTTTTATGATCTATTTATAAATGTAATCATAGAATGAGTAGTTTGAATTTATTAACATTCCACCTGATCTTTCATAACCATTGCAAATTCTCTATGCTACTGCATTTATTTGTTCTAATAATACACAGCTTCTGTGTACATATCAGGGGGAGGTAATAAATGCACCAACTTTTGTGAGAGTCATACAATTAAATGTAATTATTCATAGCGATATAGAAATTTATGACAACAATGAATATTGGCTTTTTAGGTACAGAAGATTCAAAATTAAGTTTAAATAAAAACATCCATATTTGACCTTTAATAATAACTCCTTTGTATTCTTGAGAGATGTACTTAATGACCTTAAAATATTATCTATCTCAGGCAACAGAAGGAGAAATGTTGTAAGTATAATAAAGTATGTGTTTATTAATTGATACTGAAGCTTTCTGCTTTGTCTTGAATATTTACACAAGGTACACCTTTGATAGGATAAAATGCGTTTCAGGTTCAAGTTGAATAAACAAACAAAAGCATTGAAGTAAGTGAATAAGATTGTAATTTATTATTATTATTATTATTATTATTATTATTATTTAGTGTGACCTGTTTTAAAGAGACTTTTTTCAATTGCAGATTTTTCTCCAAAATACCCAAAAGAAATGATTGTATAGGTTTCACTGTTTTAAACAAATTTCAGGTCTCATTTACCTGCTGGAATAATGATATCATGGAATGTAATAGTTTGCCATTTTTGTATAAAGTTTTGTAACTGGTTTAGGTAAAATTAGGGTATCATTTCACCAATAGAGGTCCTTGTGTCACTTCATTTGTTCCTTGCATGGCTTTAGTGTATATTCCCTTTAGCTTTGAGTTAGTGTTGTGATGTTCATGAAATAGAGCAATAGCTTCCCTTGCTGTCTTACTGTGTAGGTATGCTTTTTAAGCAAAGTTTTTATTTGTCAGCTTGAAGATTATTTTGCTTTTTCCTTTAAATTGTCTTACATTGTTTATTTTCCTTAACTCCTTGTTGAAAAATAGAAAATCCTTGCATAATTATCATGCTGTTTGGTAGCTGCTTTCTCTTCTTATAATTTCTTTTGGTGCAAATTGTTTGTAAATTAACAAATCACTTAAAATCAAATCTTCCAAGCATGAATTTACATGTTCAACCATGTGTGTAAACCATTGACAAGAACATATCTTGAAGATGTATTATTGTTTTGATTATCAGATCAAATGATGCAATATCACTTCTTTGATCAGAAAGATACTATTTACAGCTTTCTCTCATTATAATGCGGTAGTTGGGGTCCATAACCACCGACTGTTTTGTGTACAGAACTGCAGTATATTGAGAACAGCATAATATACCAAACAGTAGTATAGCAGGCATTATCAAAATTTGCTAATTAATGGTGTTTTGAAAAAGAAATGAAGATATAAGACTAAATATCAATATTTCTTTCAACTCTTTTTGTTGTACAGTGAGTAGTGTTGTGTTATATCCATTGTTGTACAGTGAGTAGTGTTGTGTTATATCCATTGTTGTATAGTGAGTAGTGTTGTGTTATATCCATTGTTGTACAGTGAGTAGTGTTGTGTTTTATCCAGAATCACATTATAATGGAGGAGAGATGTAGTAATATAAATGTTACTTTTGTTTGTATAATGCTACTTAAATAATTGTGTGTCTTTTTGGTATTATTTAGCATATGCAGTAAAAGAAAGCAACATATAAATAAAATAATCTTTTACACTTATGCAGAAATTAATGAGGAATCCTGTCCAGAAAATATAGATTTTAGTTCTTTATGTAATCTAAAATGAAATAGGCCTTTTACATTTAAAGGGAGGTAACAATATTGTATGCTTCTATTTATCTTCCTATTCTTCCTCTCTCTCTCTTCTATTTTTTCCATATCTTCTCATCAGTATCTTTTATAATGTTATTTTGCTTTTGGATGGGTTTATGCAACATTTTTAGTTCTAATGGTCATAGACCAGAGGAGCTTGTGGGATGGTATGTTTTTATCCTTTGGATGTCCGCCTGACAAATAAAGCTATAGCCACTCCTCCTGAATGGAAAGTCAGATTGAAATGGGTTTTCATTAAAAGACTTATTATGGAGTCTACTTGGTCTTAAATAAAAATAGTGCCAATGTGATGTCTGATTTGGTGACCATACCAACCATTTTGGAAATCTTATCACTACTTTTCCTGAATGGAAAGCCATATTGACATGGGATTTTCACTAAACAACTTCTTGGTGTCCAGTTGGTCCCAAGTACACAAAAATAGTGGCAATCTAATAACTAATAGAGCACCATGGCAGCCATCTTGAAAATCTTGTCACTTTTCATTCAGAACAGAATGTCATATTGACCTTGGCTTCACAAGCAGATTTCTCATGCTGTCTGTTTGATCCTTAATTAAACCGTTGGCTGCTCAGATGTCCTACGTGGCTGACAGTGACCATTTTGAAAATCTTATTGAATAAATGTCAAAAAAGGGTTTTCACTGAAAGACTTCTTATGATGACTGGTTGTTTCAAAATGAAGAAATAGTGCTGATCTGACAGCCAGTATGGCTGATTTGGCAGCCTTCTTGAAAATCTTGTTATCATTGCTTCTTTTGAACAGATAGTCATATTCACATGGGTTTTCACCAGAAGACTTCCTATGATGACTAGTTGGTCCTAAGTAAAGTTGGTGTTGATCTGATATCCAGTGTGGCCACTATGCCAGCAAACTTGAAAATCTTGTTATTGCAATTTTAACTCAATGGAAAGTCATATCAACATAGGATTTCTGACAGAAGACACCTTATGTTATCTATATTTGTTCTAAGTTAAAATGGTGCTGATCTGACCTCCAGTTTGAAAATGTTATTATTGCTACCATTAGATGGTCATATCAACATGGGGTTATTTAGCAAAAGACATTTTATCATACTTAGGTGGTCCTATATGAAATGGTGCTGATTTGACATTCAATATGGCCACCATGGCAGCCATTTTGAAACTGTTGCTATGGCTACTACTTCATAATGGATGGTTCTGTTCACATAGGGTTGTACCAGAGACTTCTAATGGTGTCTGGTTGGTCATGAATGAAAATGGTGTCAATCTGAACATCCATTATGGCTGCCACTGTGGATAATTTGAAAAATCTTGTTATTGCTAAAGAATATCAAACATGCTTTCAACACTTTAGAGTTAAAAAGGAGAAACAGCATTATCTTGAATTCCTGGAAATTCTTTTTGGTCAGTAGAGCATCTGTCTCATCAAGGACGCTTGCCTATTCCAGAGATCTGCTGTGCAATAGGTTATTGCCTCTTTATTAAGACATAATATCAGTTCTCCTCTGTAAAACAAAAATCTAATTTCAGTACACGTACATGCATGACAGTTTGTTCCAAACAAGCAAAATGTAAAGATAGAAAATCTGAACATATGCAAATGAAAAATGAGAACTGATTGACGAAATACAAGAATGAATGAAATGTATGTAAACAAAATTAATTCTGAATGAATTTCAGATGCAAATGAAATTTGCATATTTAGTAAAATTACCCATTTCAAGGTATAAACAAATACCACAAGCACAAGAGTGATTCCTTCCTCTCTAAAAATTTAAGTTTTAAAAAAAACTTTAAAACAATATCTCATTAACTGGTTCCATATTTGTTTTTCTCTCTGACTACCAGTTTATCTGGTATAGCCTAATGATATCCCTTGTTGTCTTGCTAATTTTTAAAATGTCTATTGTTTGTCAGATTTTCTATGAGCCATACATTAGTCAAAAGGATCTCATTTATGGCCTCAAGAGAGGGCTGCTTATTCAGGTAGGCTTCATTCAAGGTAAAGTCTTTGGTATCTGAATGAAATATAACTATGGGTGTGATTTTTGTCATGAACAAATAATTACATGGATATATTTATTTAGTAATGGATGAACTATGTAAGATGAAAAATCTTATTATTTGAATAGAGTATACTTTACAGTTTTCATAATAACAGCTTGTGTACATAATAACAGCTTGTGTTTCATTATCTGATAACTGAGATATTCCTAGTCTAGTTGCAACATGTTGGTTGATTTAATGAAGGACAGGCTAAATGGAGAGAATAACATTTCCTTGTTATTACATTACAGTTCACATTTTTTATTAGATTTAAACCAAGTTTAAGATGAAAGTATATTTCATCAAGATCTTGGATAAGTTCCAATTATTTTGAACATTTGATATAGTCATATAAGAATTTTTGTGTATTCCAGCCATAAGTTGTGTTGTGCTTTTTAAAATTGTTCCATTACACTGTTATGTATCTATGTATGAAATAAAAGTGTCTTGGATAAAATGCACATTTGTGCCCCATTTCCACTTGATTGTTAAACTATGAAAGACTGAGGCAAATCTTTAGCCTAATTTGACATGTAAGATTCACAGCAAGGGTATCTAGATGTGGTTATGCCCTTGTGTATTTCTGTCTGTCCTAAAAAGACTGATAACAACAATAGGCAAAACTACTCATTGTAGACAAACCAAACTCAGTATAGATGAAATCTTTAGATTTTCATGCCCTTTGAATTTTTGTATTGTTTTAAACACATTTTTCAACCGTTTAATTTAGATTACATGTATCTTTTGTATGAAGAACCTTATTAGCACTAATTAAGCAGAAACTGCTTGAGATACACAAGTGAAACTTGATATTTGTGTCCATAGTTAGATTTTCTAGCCAGGTAGCAGCATTTTGATTTCAGTTTTTAGTTCTACTGGTCATAGGCCAGTTACGCTCGATTGACCATTTTCTGTTGTCTTACCTGTCCATCTGTCCATTAGCACAAGTTTGTTATTGATATGCCTCATAAACTACTTGGAGGATTAACATGAAGTTGAAATTGTTGATATGGGTTTAATGCCATTTCTCAGTGCAGGATAGACTATACATGGTGGCCAGTATAATTAGTGGGAGAAGAACCCAGGGAAAGCTCAGGTAAGATCCACTGACCCAAGGGAAGCTACTTTCTTACATACCCACATTGGCAAAGCCTCAAACCAACATGGATGAAGGTGAGAATGCAGTGATCAGTAAAGGCCAGCATTTAAGGCCACTGGACCACCTTTAGTTGCAAATAACGTGAAACTTTATACACATATTCATCACAAGGTCTGTTTGGTCCTAAATGATAATGGTACAGCTTGAACTTCTAATATGGCCACCACAGAGGCCATCTTGAAAGTCTGTTATTGTTATACTCATTCAGAATGGATAATGACTATCAACTTAGAGTTTTCACTAAAAGTCTTCATAGGAAGCCTGTCTGGTCCTGAATGAAAACTGTACCAATCAGACACCCAATATGGCCACTACTGCAGCCATCTTGAAAATCTTGTTATCGCTACTCCTTCTAAATGGAAAATCATATCAACAAGGGATTTTCACTAGCAGGCTTCATGGGTTTCTAATGGTCCTAAATGAAAATGGTGCTGATTGGACACTCAATATGACCATGAAGGCAACCTCTTGAAAATATTTTTATTGCTGCTCTTCCTGAATGGAAAAACCTTTCAACATTGGGTTTTCAATGAAAAATGTCTTATAATATTTAGTTGATCCTAAATGAAAACAGTGCCAATCTGATGCCCAATATGTCCGCCATAGCAGCTATCTTAAAAATCTGGTTATTGCCTCTCATCCTGAAGATATGATTATCACAACATAGTGTTTAATTAGAAGACATCTAATTAATCCAGAATGAAAATGGTGCTGCTGGGAAATCCAGTATGAGCACTGCAGTAATCATCTTGGAAAACTTGTTATCACTAATGGATGGTCATATCAATACTGGGTTTTAACTGAAAGACTTATTATAGTGGCATTGTGTCATCCAATATGGCCACCACGACAGCCATCTTAAAAATCTTGTTATAGCTACTTCTCCTAAATGGAAAGTCAAACTGAGATGAGGGTTGTCTCCTGAATGTTTATGATGCTGTTGCTTGGTCTTAAATGAAAATGGTGCCAATCTGAGATATGGAGCTTTTACTGATAGACTTCTTATGATATCTACTTGGTTGTAATGAAAATGGTGCCAATATTATATCCAGCATACTGTGGCCATCCTGAAAATCTTGTTATTGCTTCTACTCAGGAATGGATGGTCATATCAACAAAGGTAATATGAGAATATCTGACATGGTCTAAGCAGTTTGAAAAAAGAAATGGTATTATCCTGGATTCCTTGAAATTTCCTTCAGCTGGTAGAGCATCAGTCCCTTTGAGGTTGGGGCCCTGAGTGGCCAAGTGGTCTAAAGTGCTCACCATTACGGATCACTGCCATCTCACCTCTGTCTGCGTGGGTTTGAGTCTCAGGCTCGGCCAATGTGGATATGTGAGAAAGCTTGCCGTTATCTTCTCGTGGGTTGGTGATTCTGTCCAGGGTTTTCCTGGGTTCTTCTTCCACCATTTATACTGGCCACCATGTATAGCCTATCTTGTGCTGAAAAATGGCGTTAAACCCTATAACAACAACAACCCTTTGAGGTACATGTTTGTTACATTTGTAGTCTTTTTTTGACTTTTATGAAGACCTCGTTTGCAAAAGCCAAATGAAATTTCCTGTCTGCATGTTTTGATGGTCTGATTTGATTTTCATGGCATTATAGCAATTTTTCAATTTTGATTCTTATTTTACTTTTTTGGGACCTTTTCATCTGCATTGGGTACATACGTGTTTTACAAGCACAAATCTAGTTTTATTGTGCAAAACATGAGTTTGCTATTTAAATTTCACTTCTTACTTTGTGAAGCCATGCTACTGGAAGTCTTCAAATAAATATGAATGAAGTTAATTTACAAGTGAGTGCAAAAGAACAGTTATTTGGATTGAAATGTTTCTTTTTTCACTTTATTACTTTTTATTTATTTTTTGTACAGGGTACACTAAGAACCAACCCAAGAAATTATGAAGAAAGCTATGTTCCTCATCCAGTAAGTATGCAGATTTCAGAAAACATCTCCCCTCCCTAAACATACAAAACAAAACTATAGTCTAATGGATTATATGATAGGGTGAAGAAGAAAGAAAGTTGGTGAAGGATTAGTAGGCATTTGCCATTTTTAGCTTTCCTTAATGAAGGATCCCCTAAGATAATTTTACATGAGCTCTCAGCATTTATACATACTACACGTACATTTAATGGTCATATACTGAAGTGGTCATTTTTTTTTTGTTTATGAAGATTGCTGAAAATTGTGTCTGGGGGTTTGGGAGTAAAAAAAATGTGTTTTTCTAACTGTCAGGGGGTTTAGGAATAAACGAATTGTGTTTTTCTAACTGTCTGGGGGTTTGGGAGTAAAAAATTGTATATGGCAGCTATGAGTAATTGTGGCCCATATATGCCTACTGACTTGGCATAAATTTTGTATTTGTTGGGTACTGTTCATGCTAAAGTCATGAAATTGATATGCTTATCTATGAGTATTACACCCTTACAATACAAGACCTGTGCCCTTAGTTTCTTCTTTTACTGACTGTGGTTCAGTTTTTAGCTCTGTTTGTCATAAAACAGAGGAGTGTAGGATGTAACCTGTTTGTTATCCATCAGTTGTCACAAGTTTGTTATCACTACTCATCCTAAACTACTTGGAGGAAATTTTTATACACATTCATTCTACAGTCTGCTTGTTTCTAATTGAAAATTGAACTTCATCAGAAGACTTCTTATGATGTCTAATTGGTCCAAAATGAAAATGGTTCCACCTGGACACCTAATATGGCTACCACACTTGCCATCTTAAAAATCTTGTTATTGTCACTCTTTCTGAATAGGGCCTGAGTGGCAAAATGGTCTAAGGTGCTCATATTTAACAGTCACTGCTATTTCACCTCTGTCCACATGAGTTTGAGTCTTGGTCTATGGATTTAGGGAATGTGATAAAGCTTGTCAATGGCTTCCCATGGGTCAGTGCTTTTTCCCATGGTTTTCCCGGGTTATTCCTCCACCAGTTCTACTGGCTGCCATGTATAGCCTATCTTGTGCTGAAAAAAGGCATTAAGCCTACAACAACTCCTCCTGAATAATAATAATAATAATAATAATAATAATCACTATATTTTATGAGGATATCTCAGTTAGTGTCATATACTATTCTCACCCTCAGGATGCATTATGTATAAAAGCACAGTGTATGATATGCACTAACAGAGTAAATTGGAGTTAATGTATTTCAATATTTAAAATGACAACTACTTTTCAGGATAATAGTTATGCAGTTTTGTTTAAACACATTTAGATTTGTTTTTGATCAAATGGTTATGTGAAATTCATCCCATAAAATAAAACCAAAGTGAACAAATGATTTTTTTTAAAAAGTATTTGTTTTTGGAAATGGTATTCTGAAATTGTCATTTCGGTCCATGGTGTTATTCTTCTGACTTAAGATGAAACATATATGCAAATATTGTAGACAAAGTTCATTCTTTACTTTGAACATTAATAATGACTTGTGGTAGGCTAATCTGTATTCAGATTTCAGCCATTTCAATTCTGAGAACAGAATTTTGGGATAGTGCATCAAATAGTACATTTAGGATCATTCTTGCTGCCCGCTTTTGATGTTTGTGAATTGCTTCAATATTGCTATTAATTCTATTTCCGCATAGGTTAATTTATAGTTACTATTTTAACAAGAGTAAGATAATGAATAATAATAAAGAGAACTAATCTGAATGTTCAATTCGGCATGCTGAATATGTTTTATACTGGTTGTGCTGTTTTTCGATGGACATCATACATTCTAGAATGACTTATGTTGATATGTTTTTTGCAGAATGTGCACAAAATGAGATTGTCCACCTTGCTGCTGTGCTTAACAAAGTAAAACTGTCAACCAGAAGTTTTGAAACTAATATTTGCTGGGCTTTGCTTGCTTCACCGATAGCTTATTGCTTTTAGAAGCATCTTTAAAACTAATCACAGTTAAACGCTATTCCAACAACTGAATAACTTTTGTTCATCAACACACATCTAGTGCTTCTTTCAATTACCTATAACTTAAAATGAACTGGGTTGTTCCACATTATGAACTTTACCTATGTAAATTAGCACAGTGGGTGCCCCCACAGCAGTCTTCAAAGTTCTTAACATGTCACCCTAGCTTTTGTCAGCCAATTAAGTAATATGTGACACAGTGGTTGTTTATACCTTACCTCCTTGCTGCTTAAGTGTCACTATGATGATTGACAATCAGATGTATAAACTGCCCCAAAGATAGCTTTACATGAGCTCTAAGCAGGACTAGTTACTATTTATACATGCTACATGCATATGTTGAAGGAGTGTCTTGTTTTTTTCATTATTTGTTTTGAAGATTACTGAAAATCATGTTTTTCAAAACACATCTGTACCAGGGTGTTAGGGAGCAAATAGCTTGACACATTGTGTTTTGTCAGGTAATGAGATCAGCGTTTGAATGTTGTACATTCAGCAGCAAGTAATTTATAAATAATATGAATAATACAGGCCTTAAAATAGATCCTTGTGGAACTCATTTTAATGGACATCAGCTCTAATTTAATGTTATCAATAACAACTTGTTGGCTTATAAGAGAGTGATAAGTGAGAACATTTGTACCTTTCAAGTTTCCATGCAAGTATATAATGGTCAACTAAATCAAGAGCCTTCTTCAAATCAAGATCCATTGTCCGTTGCAAGCAACCATTCATCAAAGAGTTTTGTTAACACAGGCTGACATGAGTGGTTCCCTATAAATCCTGATTGGGTTGAGTTAAGAAAACAGTACTTTGAAAGGTAATTTTATTTACATGTTTGAAAAAATGTCTTTCAAACAATTTGGAAATGGTTTTCAGAATAGATATTCATCCATAATTATTTGGATTTGATTTTTAATAGATGGTAATATCAAAATGGGATTTTCACTAAAAGACTTTATAGTGTCTAGTTGGACCTACATGGTTCCTCTGTGACATCCATTGTCTCCACCATACAGTGGCCATTTTGAAAATTGTTATTCCTACTCCTCCTGAATGGATGATCATATCAACAATGGGGCTTTCATGAAAAGACTTCTTATGATATTTAGTTGGCCCTAAATGAAAATGGTGTAAATTTGCCATTCCATATTGAAAATCTTGTTATTACTGCTTCTCCTATACAGAAAGTCATGGCATTTGCTTGGTTCCAAATTAAAGCTGTGCTGATTGGATATCAAGTATGGTCAGCAGAGTGGCTATCTTGAAAATTTGTTCACTACCCCTTCTATGTAGAAAATCACACCAGCTTGCTCATTCTGTCTCTATCTCTCTCCTGCATATTTTCAACCACTGTGGGTATTTTTCTATGTTACGTTTCGTTGGTCTCTATTAATGTTCTGTTGATATATTTGTAACATTAATTTGCATAAAACGCATTTGTTTTTATTGCTTTTTAAGAATGAATAGACAATTTTCAGCTTTAACCCAATCTGGTAAAGCTGTATAGAAATTGGTTCTTAAAGAACTGGATTTATCCACATGCAGTGTTCAACTTTCTTTTCTGAGTTATTTCTTTAAAATTTTTACAATACACCTCCCATTAAAAAACTCACATGTAAGGGTCCAAAATATGTAGACCGTGCTTAGCAAGGGTGTGGATTACCAAGGTACTTCTGAAAAATTAAGAAAAAGATGAACTTTGACAGCTGGGAGAGAGAGAGGGGGAGGGAAATAGAGAGAGATTTATGGGGAGAGTGTCAGGGTTAAATGGTTGAATACTTTTTCAAATTTTTTCATGTCAACAATGTCTTACTGAAACTCATTATGTATCAGTACATGACTAACATAAACCATTTTATAGCAAAGTCATTTCCTAGCTTGCTTGTGTAATATGAATATAGATTGCTCTGTTAACCAATCTTTAATTTCAGAATATCTTATAATTTTCTTATCACATTTAATTTTAACTAGATTGATATTTGTATATTCAACTGGACTTGTTGGATCATATTACAGAAATCTTATATAACACTCCTCATCCAATTTATTGTACTCAAGTCAAAAATATTTGATGAACTCATTAGTATATTTGTTGACTTAGATGAGAAGGCAGCTATGATAATATTAGACACTGTTTATATGAAGTCATAAATAGTGTAAAGGTATGGTCTTAAAAAGTAATTCCAAGTCAAAAAATGGTCAAAGTATTAATACTTTAATTATAATACTTTAATTAAGAAAATAAAGAAAAACATAATACCTTATTTTGAAAATTATGAGGAATTGCAATAAAGCTAAATGAAAATCACATGGAAATGAAGTAAAACTTTAGAAATATTAGTATGAAAATCCTAACAATTATGAATTTGAGAGAAGCAAAGTTTTCAACTTCTTCTCAATCTTTTATTAATGAATGATATATTACAAAAAAAGAGAATTTAGAGAAAATCCACTTAGATTAAATAATTCTGAAAGTTTGTATAAGTGTCACAAACTCCCCTACACTGAGTCGAATACTTAAGGTAGGAGATGGTGAATATTTGGAACAGGTGAAAGTCTCTTAAGAGATGAAGACAAACAAAGGAAAATAAACATATAATATTAAGTTATTGACATAAAATGCTAAAATCACTGGTCTACAATTTTTTTGCGCTATTTATTATGGATTTTGAATTTAAATATGATAATTAATTGGCTACTGTTTCCAAGATATTTAAGTTTTTACATTTTACATCTATGTATATTGTGTAATAGAGTGTTCATCATAAATTGTCAACCTAGGTCTTTCATGTGTTTATGGTTGTTTTACATGATAATATTTCACCTCTCCTATTTATGTAACACTAAAACTGCAAAAGGGTTTTATAAATAAAATTTATTATGAAACAAAAGGCAAAAAACTATTATGTATATATAAGTACATAGTTTAGTCCTTATTCAGTGTCTACTTGGCACTTCTTGGCTTGTCTCTTGTATTAATTAAATGGAGCATCTCTTGTCACTGTCCAGCAATAGTTTGCAAGCATTGATGGGCTCCATTTGCCCTGATAGCGTTTCTCCATTGTTGCAATGTCCTGGTGAAATCACTCACCATGCTCATCACTCGCTGTTCCACAGTTCAGTTGAAAAAAGTTGAGATGAGAGTGCAAAACTGCATCTTTAATGACATGTTGCAACCAAGGCTTTTGTATGTCTTGAGGAGGTTTTCCACCAACTCCCTGTAGTTGTCTGCCTTGTTGTCACTAACTGAAAGGCTTTCCATGCTGTCTTTTCCTGCCATGCAGTGCATGGTCAAATGCAACATCTCAAAGTAGTTCATGAATCTGAGGACCAACAAAGACACCTTCCTTTATCTTAGCTTCACTTAACCTTGGAAATTTTCCATGGAGGTACTTGAAAGCTGCTTATGTTTTGTCCATGGCCTTGACAAAGTTCGTCATCAGACCCAGCTTGATGTGCAAGGGTGGTAACAAAATCTTCCTTGATTCAACAAGTGTTAGATGCTGAACACTTTTCCTCCCAGGCTCCAATGACTGTTGGAGTGGCCAATCTCTCTTGATGTAGTGGGAATCTCTCGCATGACTATCCCATTCACAGAGAAAACAGCAGTACTTTGCATATCCAGTCTGCAGACCAAGCAAGAGAGCAAGAATCTTCAGATCACCACAAAGCTGCCACAGATGTTGATCATAGTTAATGCCCCTCAAAAGTTGTTTCATTTTTTTATAGGTTTCCTTCATATGGTCTGCCTGACCAACTGGAATTGATTGCAAAACATTACCATTATGCAGCAAAACAGATTTAAGACTCATCTTCAATGAATCAATGAACAATCTCCACTCATCTGGATCATGAACGATGTTGAAGGCTGCCATCACACCATCGATGTTGTTGCAGGCTACAAGATCACCTTCCATAAAGAAGAATGGGACACGATCCTTTTGACGGTCACAGAACATGGAAACCCTAACATCACCTGCCAGGAGATTCCACTGCTGTAGTCTGGAGCCCAACAGCTCTGCCTTACGCTTGGATAGTTCCAAATCCCTAACAAGGCCATTCAGTTCACCTTGTATTATGAGGTGTGGTTCAGAGGAGAAGGATGGAAGAAAATATGGATCATGTGACATTGATGGTTCAGTACTAGAGATTTCATTCTCTTCCTCTTCCTCGTCTGACTCAAGTGAGAATGATTCTGGTGCATCAGGAACCAGCAGTCCTTCTCCGTGGGCTACTGAGCATATAGCTGTTGGAATGTTTGGATAATGCATAGTCCACTTTTTCTTTTTTGACACACCTTTCCCAACTGGAGGCACCAAGCAGAAGTAACAACTGTTGATATGATCTGTTGGCTCTCTCCAAATCATTGGCACTGCAAAAGGCATGGTTTTCCTTTCCTGTTCAACCACTGCAGAAGATTTGTTGCACAAGTGGTGCAGCATATGTGTGGGGCCCAGCTCTTGTCCTGATCTCTAATTTTGCAGCTAAAATAAAGGTCACAGGCTTTCTTAACCATAGCGGTTATACTGCACTTTTGTGATGCAAAAGTCACTTCACCACAAACATAGAAATTATTTCATTGTTCACACAAGTATGAGGCATCTCTGTTCACTTTGGCTAAACAGAAATGTGTCCCTTTGCAAAATCAAACACTGACAAATAAGAGAGCATGACACTGTATGATTTCTAGAGCAATTTGTTCAGCAGAGTGATGTAAGCTTAGTTATGATTCATCATCCATTTCTTCTAATTCTTTGCTTTTCTGCTTATATTTCCAATTTTTCCCTCCTCCTGCCAAAATGCTCTTTAGGGTTCTATGGAAACATGCACTTTCACACTTCTATCTCTCTGTCTGACTGCTTTATATTCTAAAAACACATTAATGTACATACATTAATGTACATATGATAGCTTGCTTTCCATGCAGTACGGGTATCTTGCAGGAACACGTGTTTTTCCTTAAAATCCCAATGTCAGTATAGTTCAGAGAGTATAAGCTATGTACGCTCTTGGCAACATGTTTCACCCAAACTGTTAATTTGATGGTTTTGTGTGACATTGAGGTACCATCAAACAGGGGATTATAAAAGATATATACAGCAGTTAACATTATGTAATAACAAGTCTTGATGTTGCCTTTATCTCCTGTGTCAAGAGTCAAGGTTGATGAAGCAGCCTTTTAAAAAAAAATGGTGGATGGTCACATCTTGGTGAGCCAGGAATGATTAGGAACTTTTATGAAAATAATAGGTGGAGGTTCATATAGTGCTTTATGTTTTTGTTTGTTTATTTTACATGAAAAAGAGTGGAGAGTCATTTATTGGATAGTTTGAAGAAAAAATGTTGAGTGTCATGTAGTGTCCATGTGGTTTTTTGTTGTTTTGTTTTATTTGTTTTTGTTTGGTCAGATGGTGGAGGGTCATATAGTAACCAAAGAGTCTTTTAAATCATAAAATGATGGTGTAGAGTGGTTATTATGTTTTTTAAAATGGTTAAAACCAGTTTAAGGTGGAAAGAACAGGTAATGTAGATAGTTGTATCACCAGTGGCAAATATATACACGTGATGAACAGAAACATAAAACAAGAAATGCAACATAATTCTTACTTTGTAAAAGAAAACAATAAAACAATTATATAAGTACTCTTACTGGCAACCTTGTATTTGATGGGAAAGCAATATACAATCATGACAGAAAAGATGTTAATTTTCCAGACAAAATATTTGGGAATATTTATTATTTTTATAAGTACAAAGAAATTATTTTATATGTGTCTGGATATTTAGGTCCAAACAGGTAGGTTATCCATAACAGATTAATTGTGGATTGTACATATGAATGAGAAAATGAATGTCAATAATGGATTGCATTCTTTTCATTTAATACCACAGATGGTGATTATTGATGCATAAACTATGCTTCTAATACTGGCTGTCACTACAATGACAAAGTTTGTGATATTCACCAAGTAAAATCTGGCAGCTTTGCATGGGGTTGGGTGTGTGTGGACAATGATAATAACTCCTGAAGCAGATGTTAAGAACAATGATTTTAAAAGAAAAGAAAACAAGATTAATCTTTGGTTTTTATTGACTTATTATAGCATTGACTTTGGTATTTTACAAAAGAATGCTATTTCTATTGTGTTGTCTGTTGTGCCCTGTCAGAGTATATTTGGTTGAGTGGCATGTCAACACAATACTTGCCACAATACAAGCATCCACTATTTACACATCTGGCTGACTTCTGTCTTGCTTCATTTGGTAGCTTGCACAGCAACTTTTATGACAAACCATAAATCCTCCCCATGGTTTGTAACAATATAAAGATAATTAGGGCTTTATTCTATCACTTAAACATGAATATTACCTTATTTGTTGATAGTTTGGTATTAATCTTTGTACTGTGCTCAAATTTCACTCATCAAATAAGAAATGTTTAATCCTGAAATGTTGCTGAGATGTATAATCTTTGTGTATTAAGTGTTTTGCAAAGGTCAATTTAAACAGAAAAGTAAATTTAGTTATCCATATTTTATGAACCCTACAAATATTTTTTAAAATATTTAGGTTGTTTTGAATAGTGATCAAATCCATTCTTCTGAACATCTATATTGCCTCACTGTCTAACAGTTTGGTTCCTGCAAGATATCTTTACATACAGTAGAATTGTTACCTTTAAAATTGGGATAAAGTTTTATATGAATGAAACCTCAAAAGAATTAGATTTCCAGCCTTATATGTTCTTGCTGAGAGGAATTATCTTTTCTGTTTGCTTGTCCCCTATACTTTCATTTGCACAGCTTAACCTTACCAACATACAGTTCTATATCGATGAGATCTTGAACAACTTTGATTTCCAGTATTTAATGACATTATTTAGAGGAGTTATGCCCCCTGATTGCCCATCTTTCTAACTTCGGTCTCTGCAGCATTCTCTTATCAAGAATTATTGGATTTCAACAATATTAATTGGTCCTTTGCTTTATATTGATGACACCATGAACAAGTATAATTTCTAGCATTTTATATCACTATTTACAGGAATTATGTCCCCTGATTGATAATTTTCCAGATTTTGGTTTCCAAAAGCATTAAATGTTGAATTTCAACTAGAATTTGGTATGCAACTTATTGCTGATGAGAGCCTGAGCAAGTTTAATTTCTGTTATTTCTCATTATTACTGACAAGAATTTATTGTCCCTGATTGCTTGTCTTACTGACATGTTTCTGCTGTAAAGATTTACCAAGTTTCAGTTTGCTATGTGATTTTATAATGATGAGATCTTGAATGAGTTTCCTATCCAGTATTCCACATCATTTAGAAGAGTTATGGCCCATTATTGCCCAAAATCTCAACTTTAGTTTCCACAGCAACTGGATGAGGCCTCTACTTTCAGAACTCCTACCTATTCAGTCTAACTATTTGGTCATAGTGAGGTTTGAATAGTTAGGAGGAATCTGGCGTTTTTACATAATTAATAAATTTGTAATTTTGACATGCTTGTATCTTTTCCAAGATTGCAGTTATGTAGCTTGTCATGGAAGTATGAATGCTTGCAACCTAAAACCAGACCTTCATTGTTGAACCCCTACCATATTGTCTCCAAAGAAATATCCCTCACCTTTCCTTTTTCACACACGCTCTGTCTGTGTCCCATTGATGCATTTTCCTGCTAGTTGGCTACAACAAAAAAGCAAAAAGGAATTGCCATGTGGAAAAGGATGAAAATACATTTTCAATGAAAGCAGTATATAAAACTTGGGTTATACAGATATGGTTACTTGGAAATAAATTTATCATTAAAAAAGCTTATGGAATAGTAAAACAGCAAGTTCTTAGACTAAAATCTGTATCAATTTATCATTCTAAAATACACCCTTCTAGTAGAAAATTGCAATGCCCCTAGGATTTTTATTTGCAAAAATATGATAAGTCAAGGAAATGTCATCAGGTATCATTAACAGAAGTACTAACTATGTAATTGGTCATGAAAATGATTAATGATAAACATAGACTTTTATTAGGGAGATGTTTTGATTTCTCTTTTTCAAGTATATGGTCATATTAACTTGTTGTGTTATTTGCTTTTGTTCTCAGGACGGTAAGTCAGACATCTTTATCTGTGGAATTAAGGATAGGAACAGAGCTCTGACTGGTGATGAAGTTGCTGTTCTTTTGTATGATAGAGATGAATGGAAGGTAAACAGATACTGTTGTTACACCATAGAATAAAACCCATCCAGTTAGAATGGTCAGTCACACCTTTATATGATGTCATATATCTGTTGGCATTTGGTGAATATAAGACTTTGTGTATACCATCTGATGGATGTAATGTGATATGAAAGAAAGTTAACTTGTTGCACTCAATATATTTTATGCTCTGTATTAATGGATGCCACCATCTAGATTTATTTTATTTCATATTTTGTAAAATTGTCCTGTTTTATTTTTTGAATATTCATCAGAAAACAATGTTTAATGAAACATTTAAAATGCAAATATAATTGCTGTCCTTATGTCTCTTATGACATGATTGTATGATGGGGTTACAATGCAGGGATCATGCTAGACTTGAAAGTTTGGGCAAAGTGAATTCTTCAACATATCTAAATAGGTGATGGTAATGATTCATGGCAAAGTGAAATCAACTTTGCTTACCTGGAATGTTGAAATGAAATTTTTTGGGCAAGGGTAACTATATCAACTAAACTGGTATGTAGCATGACCCCTGACAATGTACTCTCAGAATGAAAATAAAGTTCAGCAGAGTGACAGATTCATTATAAAGGTTCATAGGTGGGTTATACGGGTAAACATCACTCACCTGGGTTATACATTCCATGAGCCACAGTTGATGTGATATGCTCCCACATTACCTATCTCATCTATCAACCTATATAACTAAACTTACTGCTCATCACATGAAATATATGAAGAACAAAAGAGAAATGAGCTCAGCAATATCTATTTAGTTTTGGTTGTTGTTTCTTATGGGAAGCAGCAAAAAGGTTGCCCATGAAATTGACACAATCACTGTGTGTTGGAAATTTGTTTCTTTTAATTCTAAAGTTAAATTCAGTCATCCATATTCCACATGAACTGATGATTGCACAAATTATTTATATCTATACTGATGTTCAGCCAAAAACAAAAAACAATTTTACATAATACAACAGAGACTATTTCAGATGAGTATTTGTTTTGTATAAAGAACTTTAGTTATCCATTGTGTTGAACAAGTCAGTCAACATGTGAACAATGAGATGTCTTTTTATTTACTTTCCTGCAATATAGTTATGTAAAGTGCAAATGTTGTTTTGCAGTTTCTAAGATCTTGTTCATGTTTTAGATAAACAGCAATAAACTAAAGTATGTAGAGGAGATGGCCAACCAAAGCTATCCTGATTCTGACACTGATGTCATCATAGAAAGCTATCCTGATTCTGACACTGACTCTGATGTCATCATAGAAAGTGAGAAGATGATAGCTCTGACAGTTGTTCAATCTGAAAATCCAGTCCCAGAATGTGAAAAGGGCATAGTAAGGAACACATTTAATGAAGAAAACAGAGGAACAAATCCATACAAAGGAATATGTGAAACAGAATATGGGGACCAGGGTGTGGAAATAGAAAATGATTTGAATGAGAAAGAAAAGGAAGAGAAAAGTCACTCAAAGAAACAGGGTAAAAGGTCTGATGATGGGAAGGAAAAGAAAGAGAGTGATGGAAAGAAAGGAAATGATACAAAGCAGATGACTCGAGACAAAGAGACACCACAGCAGAATTCAAAGCAGATGACACAGAAACATTGGTATACCAGTCTGAAGGATGCAATGGCAGTAGCCAGTCCAGCAGTCAAAGACTTATTTATAGCAAAGGAACAGAACCAATCCACACAGAAATTACTGATTAGGACTGGCAAGGTATGAGACACAAATTTGTAATAGACAGTTTTCTGTTATTTGCTCTTGGAGATTGAAAAAGAAATCTTCAAATAAGGATTTGTTAGTTTAAGTTTTGACAGCATTCAGCTTGTCACAGGTTAGAGAAGGTTTTTCTACACTAATCAATCCACTACATATTAAAAGCAATCCTGTAATCCTTGAGGCCATAAGTAGACATGAAAAATCACTGCTTTTTAGTTGAAATCAGTTTTTCTGAGTGGATCCACACTTAATAGTGTCATCTGAGTTTGGAGCAAATTTGATATGATAATGGAGGGGGTAGGGAAGGGTAGGACATAAGAAGTGCCATCATAAATTACTGGATGCTTTTGAGTTAACTGTTTTACTAACATTTGTTGATGGGTTGAAGCACTTGGAATTGTCTAGCAATATTTTATTCCTGAAGTGTTGATTCAAGTGGACACAAAGTACTGTTGTACTAGACTAAATATGATACATACTATAAAACAAAATACTGGTAGACAGTGTTTAGTTGATTCAGCGTGGTCTTTCAAGGAAATTGATGGCTAGAGTCTTGATGTGCTAGCCATACTGGTAGTCGCTTTGCTTTGTCAATGTATTGGTAAATTTGCAATTTATTTACTTATCTTCAGAAAATAAACTTGGTTTTTCATTTTCTTCTGCATTTTAATCCATAGCATTTGATACTTCTTTATTATAATACAGTGAACAAAGTTCAGTTGACTGGGAGTGGTGTTTTAATGGTTAAAGTTAGCACCAGCTAATTCTTTGATGTGTTAAAAATCATTATAATGCATTGTCTTGGTAAATTTTATCTTGGACACAAAGATACATTTTAGATATGATTATCCAATTGATTATAAATACTGGACCCAAACTTTCACATAGCATTTTGTGTGTGATCTTGAATCCGAACAATTAGAGTCCAATTACCAGGTATCAACATGGCCCCTGTAAGAAACTCATACACTGCAAAAGAAACGCTAACTGTCATTGCCTATGCAGAAACATATGATAACAGAGCTGCTGTGAGGGAGTTCAGTGTGGGAGAATCTTCTGTAAAGGAGTAGAAAAGATTGGAAACAAATGTATGGAGAAAACGGCCTGGCGGTTACACCAGAAAAGGTTTATTAGTTCTGGATGCCTTCCGATGCCACAAGTCAGACCATGTCAAGGACATGCTAAAAACAGACTACCAGACCACTCTGGGCATAATTCCTGGTGGTATGGCATCAATACTCTAGTCCTTAGATGTTGGCATCAACAAGCCCATAGAAACCATGCTTAGACAGAAATGGAATGAGTGATATGCTGTCAACCAACACACATTTACACCATGTGGAAAGATGAGGAAACCAGAGCTGACTTATGTCTCTCATTGGGTAGTGGATGCGTGAGCTGATCTAGATCCAAGTATCATTATCCATGCCTTCAACAAGTATTGCATCTCAAATCAAATGGATGGCACAGAGGAAGATGTCTTTGGGGAGGACAATGCTAAACGCAAAGACCACCCAGAGTCCGAGTACGAATTCAAAGATGACAACTATTATGCAGCAACACCAGGACTGATGACAGATGAGGACATACAATGACTTTGCTAAAGTGATGATAAGGAGGAGGAATTTGAGGGATTTGATACCATAGACTGAACTTCTTCGACAAGGCAAACCTTAAAATAACACTTTTACGAGCCATCAGTATCCAATGTAATTGGAAAGATATACCGTATTCTCAATATTGCCACATTTTTCATTTACTATCCAAAATGGCCTACTGTTGTTACCCAATGAAAATCATCAAGATTTTAAAATGTATTATATTACATGTGCGTGTCAGAACTATGTTTTTTCTCTTCATTCTGTATTGAAAATTGGGATGCACATTATACATAAGTACACGTTATACACACCAAAATACATTACTTGATGTGTCACTGGAAAGTAACCTTGGAGTAAACCTGTTATTCCTTACTCCTGGTAACAGAAAGTTTCATTTTTGTGACTAGCATTAGATTTTAAAAACAGTTTAAAAAATGTCTGTGGAAAAAGTGGAACTTGGACTTTAAAGTGGTTAAATTTTGTTTACAGCTAAAATGGTCACCAAGCTCTTGACTTATTTAAGCTTTTTTCATTCTTTAATGTTTCATCTAATAGAGCCTATATGTTCTAGTCTGTTGATGAAAGTTGATACTCTAACAAAATCACTAGATACCTTTGAATAAGACATCTTACCTTACATTTAATCATTCTAATGGTTTGCTGGCTTCTATACATTTCTCCATTATTGTAATGCTTTTCATTATGACATGATTTCAGATGTTATATATCAGTATGGACCCCAGCGACCAAAGTAAACCATTGTACTTGAATTGGTTTATCAAATACATGGTCATATGGTTTGAAATAGAACAACACAAAGCCTGGTATTTTATATCTTTATTTCCCTTTTTTAAAACATTTTTATTTGAGAAAATGAATTGTATAGATACCATGAATACAAGTATAATTAAATGAAAAAGATTAATTTAATTTACATCAACTGAAATTATTACTTTTTGACTGGTGTTGCATTCCCCCACCCCAAACCTCACCTCACTGCCAACCCCCAACAGAGGTACATGTCATCATTGAATTTTTATCATACAACAGTTTAGTACATAATGTGTTTGGCTGTCATGGACCCCTAACTACTGCATTATTGCTATATTTGACTGGCATTTTCTTTATTTTTCTCTTACTCCAACACACACACACACACACAGAGTCTTTCTATAAAAGTTTAATACATAACAGACAGCAGTTATGTGCCCTAACTACCACCTTACTACTGTATATTTGACTCGTGTTTTGTTTTATCCCACACCAAGATATATGTATGCACTTAGATATAAGTATTACTTTTCTGACTGTTGTCATTGTCATTCATGCTCACTTCAGCATTAAATGTTTGCATTTAGTTCAGTTACTCTGACACTGTTGCATCTACAGTTATTGTCATGGAAGGCTGCTTATCACATGCAAAAGGAACTCAGAGTGACCTACTTTTCACATTCATTGTCATTACTGAACATTTGGAATATGCCTCAATGAAGCAGGTAAGACCTAGCATTCTGCAGAAGTTATTTTATGTCTTCTGGTGATCTTGTCATATTTCACACCTGTTGATATTAAGATGTTACAACTAGAAGTCAATGTAAAATGCAACACCTATGTACAGAAAAAATGATATAACCAGGCATGAATCCTTCTTTTTCATTGGCAGGTCATGGCCATTATTCAGAAGAAGCACACCCGTGTCTGTACAGGGCACATCCGACCCCTTGAGGACAATAACCCAAACATGGCTCTTTTCTGGCCTATTGACCACCGGCTTCCCAGGATTTTGGTGCCCATGTTTGACTGCCCTCTAGGTATTCATTAATTCAACATATGTCAAGCAATCGAAGAAACATTGCCCTGATTTTACTAATCTTCTCAAAATTTCTTCTTGAACTAATTATACATTATATTATAGATAATACATCAGCTTCTGCCAATATTGAAAGTTGGTATAGAGCTTATAATTGCAAGCAGTTATGGCAGAACCTAACATCTAAGGAACACACACCAGTAACAACAGTGGGATTACTTACCTCATTTGTATAGATTAAGTTTTTTTATCTGTTGACAGTTTTACAATAATATGCTAGCTGCATAAATAGAGCAGAGGCCATCCTTGAGGGGTACTTTAGAATACAGTTTTGCCAGTGTTTCACTTTTCATAGGTAACAAACATTAGCTCCTCCCGCAATCTACACTGTTGGATGGAGGATTATCATATTTGATGTGATATTTATTTTTTATGTAAGTTACCTATCATAATACATTAGGAGTACATTCACAACTGTACAAATCCAGCCCTCGATAGGTAAAAGATGATAGAATGGTCTTTGGCTTGGTTAAGAGCCATTATACTGGAAAGGGGAGTCAGATAAAAGTGGGCATTATACGGAGTGGCACCAAAAATCCTATAGTCACTGTTGCTACTTCTACTCTAAGACTTACTGGAATGCACATTTTCATGAAGGTCTTGCAAGTTTCTCTTCCAGTGCCATTCTCCCTCTGGAGCAAAATCTTTTAGTTTCCTTACTGCAGGGTGGTATACTCTACCTCTTTTCTACCATTTTCATTCTTATTTCATATCTGATGAATATTTATCAACTTATTTGTTAACTTTGTCACATAACGTTTCAAATGGCATAATTTAAAATTGCTTACATTGATCATGAATAGTTAACAAAACAATTCTTCTTGACCTTTTTAGGGTCACCAATAATAAGCCCTTTGTTCCTCTGCTGTTTGGAAGTTAGTGCAATTTTATTAATTTTCCCAAACTGTTATGTTGGTTTAACATCCTACGAAAAGGTTGTTTACATGATGCTTGACTGATTTTCATATGAACATGTCTTTGTTTTGCTGCCTCTAATTTCAGGTGACAGGTACATTGTGCAGGATTAAGTATTGCAATGCCAAGTGTTTCACGCTGTTTGAGGATAGTCACACCACTTGCATTTATTGTACATGGTGCAGTTCTGTTTGGGATATATATGCAGCATGTATACACAATGAATGGAAAAATATATGAGTAACAATCTCTGCCAGTCATTTTCTGTGGGTCAGTGAAGATTGAATAGAAAATCACACACCACTGGTATCATTGCCACCACTGCCTGTGTAAAGAGATTAATTTTGAGATGTCTATGGAGGGAGAAATTCTGTGATTTTCTGGCATAACCCCAAGGACCAGTTTTGATTTGATACAGAAACCAAACCAGACATGAATCTCCCCAGTACTGGGTACAGTGATCAATTCCAAGACTTTGTCCCAGGACTGCCCAGATAAAGCTGATATCTACCTACCATGGTGATATGCAGATGCTACTGGTTGTCAACTTGGCCTCTAAACTGTTCTGGATTAGCTCAGCTTTAGCACTAGCACAGCCTTCTGAGAGATCTTCAACTTTAGAGACTGGGTATAGTGATCTTTGCTCACAGAATACCCAGTCAAGGCTTCAAGATACAAATAGTGACTGGATCCATCATGATATAGTTCCAAATGCCTGGCACTATACACAGTATGATTTCACTGATTGAAAATGAACTAGTCCATCAGGACCCTGGTTCCATCATGGTTCAGCTTCAGTGATGATCCAGCACCAGATGCGTGGTACCAGAACTATGATGCTTTGGGTAATGACAATGGATGGGACCATTGCCAATTCCAATTCCACTATAACCCAGCCATGGCCAATCCCAGATGCATGGTATTAGACACATGACAGTGTCATTTTGGGGAATGCCAGCGGTTGGGAACCTCACTAGTCCCACATCCAATGTGTCCTGGCACAACATATGGTGATAGCTCAGTCCCAGATAACAGTACTGGACCAGGGCTTTGAAGCGTGACTGAGAGGCAGACGATTAGACCTAGTACTGGTCTCAAAGAAGCATATTATGCTGGCACCAGACAGTTCCCCATTAGTCTTCAGACCTGTCAAGACCTTGTACCAGATAACAGTCATATCCTAGTCTTAGACACAAACAGTGGATTATGCACACAGTGAACCTAGAGATAACAGTATCCAAACACAGACAGATAACCATACCTTGTTTACCATCCCACAGCTGGTTTTGGCTACTCAGTCACCACACTGCTCATAGAGGACTCTCCTTCCCCTCTTCTGTTCACAAAGAGTCATGGCAGCGAGTGCCATCTTCTTTTTTGTTAATGTCCAGAGAATACTTCCACTTCTGCACATTTATCAATGTGTATTCCCAAAACTTAACAGTCCAGCCTATGTTTAACCCAGCATGCAACATGACACACTTGCTGACCTTTCATCTTCAGTCCCAGCTAGCCACAGACTTTGTAGGCCTGGAAGATCCATACTTCCTCCATACATATGAATCAGAATCCCTTCCTCAACATGCAAGAACTGCTTTGAAGTATTGTAATGATGATATCAAGGTTTTACTTAGTTTTCCTGGCTGTTTTTCAGTAATCTAAACATAGCATAAAGTCTTTTGTCAAGAATATCGCTGATGGAATGGAATCACCTAGGCTTAAGTCCATCCTGCATCTTTTGGGGTGGTACACAGGGAGAATTATTTCAACAAACTGGATTGCCATGCTCTGAACTTTGACTTATACCATGCCAGATCTAAAAGCCTTGGGCATCAGTACCCTCTCCCTGAACTAGAACAGTCTCATTGCTTATACCTTTCCATGAGCACCTCAGATTCGAAGAATCTTGCAGAAAGTGAGGGAATCAGACTTGCCCTGATTGCTCCCCTCAGGTAGGAAAAGTCACAGATCAATGACCTTTTGATCCTAGCTGCAGAGATTCCAAGGAGAATCTTACATACTCTTCTCAGACAGCCATGCATACAGACTTTTCATCTAAACTTGGAGATATCAAACCAGTAGGCATGACTCACATCAAGCAAGCCCTCAGAAAGAAACTATTCTCAGAGCAAGTGGTGGAATCACTGGAGCTAGAAGGCCAACTTCTCAGAATTTACAAAGTCAAGTGAAGTGTGATGCAAGTGAAATCATACAAACCCACCAAAAGCCTAAGTACCACAGATGGCTCCTTGTCTTCTCTAGCTAGTTGAAGAGAGAAAGCTAGCATCCTTCACCCTCAAGGGCTACCATTCAATGATTTTGGACTTGTTCATGAATCATGGAAGAGAAGATAGGAGCCAAACAATGGTCTCTCAAACCTTCTGGTCATCTTCAATTTCTCCAGATCAAAAGGAGAATTTTGCATACTCTTCTCAGACAGCAATGCATGCAGATTTTCTATCTAAACTTGGAGATGCCAAACCAGCATGCATGACTTGCATGAAGCAAGCCCTCAGAAAGAAACTATTCTCAGACCAAGTGGTGGAGAGAATCACTTGAGCTAGAAGGCCAACTTCTCAGAATTTACAAAGTCAAGTTAAGTGTAATGCAAATGAAATCATACAAACCCACCAAAAGCCCCAGTACTGCAGATGGCTCCTTGTCTTCTCCAGCTAGTTGAAAAGAGAAAACTAGTACCCATCACCCTCAAGGGCTACCATTCAGTGACTTTGGACTTGTTCATTCATCATGGAAGAGAAGACAGAGGCCAAACAAGGGTCTCTCAAACCTTCAAGTCAACTTCAATTTTCTCCAGATCACATTGGTCTAAAATGGAACATACCATGGATCCTGATACAGTTTAACAAGACAGAATTTGAATCCCTTTCAGTAACTAACCTCTCATTTAAGACCTACTTTATAGTCTCTCTGCAAACAGCAGTAGAATGAATAATGCTTCATGCTCTTTTGGTTGACCCAAACTATCGACAGTTCTATCAAGATGGTTAGATTTTTCTTACGATGATCCCAACTCTTGTTACCAAGAACAGGATCCCACTCATTGGCAGTTAATCTTACATCTTAAAGCTACTTCCCCCTGGCATCTACAGAATCATGGCCGGGCTCTAAAATGGTACCTCAAATGCACTGATAAAGCCAGAAGAGGGAGATCTAAGGTAGAGACAACATCACCTCACATACATTATCATCTTTGATACATTGGGTTATAACTGTTACTAACATAAGATGAAATAAGTTTTGCATACAAGTTTTAGATGATGAGGTAAGGTTTGGTCACCATGATCTTGCCTCTGTAATGCAAGATGGTAGTTAGAGGTCAGAGTCAACCATTCAAGCTTCTACCTCAGAGACCTCTCATTTGAAGGTGGAATGTTTCTTCCAAAAATATTTACGTGATCATAATATGGGTACACCCTCTCAAGCCATCCCTCCCTCAGTTACATCCCATTAGAGTGTGCATTTCTACTCTAGTAGTGACTGATGACTATAAGGGTTTTGGACCCAAGCACTATAGCCATGTATCCAATGAGAGACCACTTATCTGACTTCCTTTTTAGGCAAGAAGAAAATATTTTAGTGTTTCAAATGAAGCCAAAGTGGATTCTAATGTCTTTTTTAGTTTGGGAGGGATTTGTTTGTGATGTACTGGATATATTCATAACATGGTTGGGTAAATATTACTGAAGAAATATATATTACCTTTGAAAAATTGCTTAACATTCATGACAAGTTGAGAGCAAAGGTTTCAAATCATGATTGCAGCAAAAGGAAGAGTAGGTTTGGAGTGCAAGAATTTAAAATGTGTCTATATTTGTGATGGCTTTCTCTTACTCATTGATTATTTAGCAATTTGTAAGTTTTATGAATTTATGCTGTTAAAATAAGTAACAGAAAAGAGTGAAGACAACAAGCTTTGTAAAATTTAACAAATAATTTATTTCCCTTGAATGCGAATTGAAAAATGAGAAAAAAGAACTTATGGCTTTGCAAATTAAATCCAAAAATAATCCAAGAATTAAAGACAAAAGTCCTAGTAATAAAAAGTTCTGAATAAAACTCATTTCATGTCCTGAAGAGATCCAAAATTGAAGGCAATGATGTGTCTGTTATAGCCTATGAAGTACTGATGTGTCAACATTCTCTTGTTGAATCACAGAAATATTATTCCAGGTTTGAATTCAGTATAAATCCCAATGAATATCTTTATCCAAGAATTTTGTCTGAGCACTTTTGTATTTCCAGAGAAAATAATCACTTGAATTCATTAATTTGAAGAAAATAAAATTCAGCCCAAACTGGTCACAACAAAACACAACTTAAAGTGCTAGATGTTAAAGCACAACTGGTAAAATCCTGACCGTCACAAGATCTCTGTTTGACCTCAGGTCACAAATTAGAATTTTCTAAAAACAACCATTACCTAATGGAAAATAAACTTTCTCCCATGATCTAATGAGCCTTGTTACTTACAACACAATAACCTATTAAATTCACTCAGGAATCTCCAAAACCCTGACCCTGATCAACATGTTTACACCTTCTTGTTTACTTGAATAATAATTTGGTCAGTGAACTCATACACATAGATGATAATGAAGCTAAAAAGTCAATCAGGTCAAACAGAACTGAACTCAGTTTTGGGCAAGGTCAAGTCCAGGAAATAATGTTACATTAAAATAACATGTAATGGAATAAAAAAATTTAAAACTAACAGACAAACAATTAAATTAAATATACATAAGTTATTCCTTTTATTAAACAGACTTCATGAAGAGATCCGATGATCATGCCAACACACTGTATATAGCGCAAATAACTGATTGGCCAGAAAGCTCTGTGAAAGCATTTGGGTAAGTTGTTGTTGCTAAATATAGAAAAACATTACAATTATATTTTTCAAGACTATTTACTATCATTGTTGAGAACATTAGACAAAAAGCATCCAAGTTTGTAGCACTTTCAGTTCCATGTTATGGATTGATTATGCCTGTCCATCTGTCTGTCAGTCTGGCATAAACCGTTATGTTAAGGTTTGCATTTAGGTCATTTGTTCTCGTCTTCAAATACATTACCCAATCATAATACCTTAGGAGAACTACTACTACCTTGCAAATCCAGCCCTCCCAGATTAAAACTTTAGCTAAGAAGCTAAACATTATCTGCCCACCTAGGTGGCAGTTAGATAGAGTGATCTACACTTGATACTGTGATTAGTGGTATATCTCACGAAATTGTCAGTTACTACCCGCGCTTGTGCTGAGTACCATGCTTACTACAGACAGAGAGTCCTCACAAAATCCATACAAGCAGTTTAGAAGTTTTCTACCTTAAAACAAGTTGGATGAGTTTCATCTTCGAAGAGAAGTATATTCCGTCTATAAATTTTTCAACTTGTCTGTTCTTTTTATTGTTGATGACAATGTTTCTAACTTTTCACTGTTATCACTTTGCCATATTTACACAGTTACCTGCATGGGTCATGATGGCATCCCCTCACATGGCAATAATCGTATTAATAAGTGAAGGTCTGGTGCGTGATATAGAGTTCATTTAATATTGCTGTATAATTTTTGCTACATCCAGATACATGTAAGTTTTCTATCTTATCTTGCCTTAGCGACCACTTCATAGTATATATATATATATATATATATATATATATATATATATATATATATATATATATATATATATATATATATATATATATATATGTGTGTGTGTGTATATATATATATATATATATATAAACTCTTTACTAACTTAAGAAGAAAACAATTTTTTCTAGTAAATAGGTTTCTTCGATAATACTTACCCAATATACACATATGCCCTCTCAGCCTCCCTTTGATTATATCCATATAGAAAGCATGCCTTCCACTCCAGTAGTAAATGACAATTTCACGGAAGTTGGTGCCAACCCCAGTATCAAGGTTAGATCACTCTATCTAACTGCCACCTAGGTGAGCAGATAATATTTAGCTTCAGTCTGGGAGGGCTGGATTTTTGAGGTAGTAGTAGTTCTCCTAAGGCATTATGATTGCATAAGTTTTAATGAAGAAACATATTTTACTAGAAAAAATTAGTTTCTCAGACTGCCCCCAATTTGACCCAGATAGCAGCAATCTCGAGACATTCTGGAAGGCATTCCTTAACCTGAATTTATCCATAGGCTGGAAACAATTAATCTTCATGGTGGACTCAGAAGAGTTGTATTGACTTATTGTTCCCTGATGATTATTTTCATGTTCAACTGAAATAGACTAGAAAACACAATTTTTGGGGTTACTTTTGAATGAATCCAAACACAACTGTTTCTGTGAGATTTTAATTTAGACTTATGCTAAGTGTAAAAAAGACATTTTCAGTTGCCTACCTAATGTGAAGAAGGGTGATAATTGGGCCTTTTTGCATATTAGACTCACGATTTTCTGCTCTTATGCCCCATTTTTGCTCCTGATCTCAAACTTACCTTACTGTTTGCAAAATTTCACCTGTACATGTGCAGTTTGGGCCACGGTCTGCTTTAGGTCCAAGGCCAAAAAGTCTCAAATGTGGACATACACATTGGTTCCAAAATTGCTGTAAAAAGTCAGCTGAAAAGGTCTATGTTTATTAATTTGTTTGGGTATCATTGTAGAACTACATCCTTCTCCTTTTCTGTAATTCCACCTTCTTTGTTGTCTTCTAAATGATATTAATGTTATAGAGCTTCCAAGTAGGGTACATCCTCGTGATGTATGTGGGGTTAATGAGTTAACATTCCAGCATAAACACTTTAAGGACATCTTCCACTCCGAGGAAAATTCAGGCTGACCCCATGGGAAACCTGGATCCTGTGATAATACTTATCTCCTATGTGTTAAGATCAACAACATTGAGGACTGCCACAAATATAATCCAGACAATGATCTTATAAATGATGCTGATCTTATAAATGATGCTAAAAATAAGGAGAGTATGAATGACAACATATTATTGTGAAAGGACTGGTGAAATGAGATAATGTGCATATTTTAATATAAATTTTAATATAAACAAAGATGGAAATTTGTTCAATAGTTGTAATTTAACACCATGCTAAGTTTTAACCTAGAGGTCAATTTTAACACCAAGTCATAATGTTAGATGACCTGCTCTGAATGATATCTTTAATGATTTGGTAGATGAGTTGCTTAATGTTGAGAAGCCAGTGAAAACAAATCCATCTGGACAGGTGACAGCAAAAAATGCCACAAAAAAGCATTAGGCCAAGAAACGCAAAAAAAATTACCAACCTTGCTAAAACTGGGACAATGAGAAAATGCGATTGTAAAAGATTATTGCATAACAGTGCTAAAAGACACAGACTAGAATCCAACACTTTAGCATTTCTTGATGCTATGGAGCTTAAGGTGCAAGATGTCCTCATCAATGAACTTTACAGAACTGGCTGTATAGGCACCTCATTTTCATGACAAAAATGGAGAAATCTTACCAAGTCTGCAAATGTTTACAATGAAAAAACTGAGCTTGCAGATACCATTAAAGTCATGGCTCATTTTTTTTAATGCTGCCACCACTGTACTGCCCATTAAAGAGATTGAGCAGTTGGTTGCCCATGCAAATGCCACCATAATAAGTCTCATTGAAGAATACATGTTTGAGGTGTTCTGAGGGTATTTGTCCACTGCTGGACCTCACTATGTCATAGTTCTGCCTGTTTCACAGTTGGAACTATATTCAGTGTGAAGAACAATGACAAACAGTTTTGAGTGGGCCAACTGAAGGGTTGCTTGCTTTAAGCTGACATTAAGTATCCAGAGGAGCTTCATGGTGCACATTGTGACTGTTTGTCGGTTCCTGAGACCATGAGCATTCCAGGATAGACTCAGTTATTAGCAGCAACTCGGCAATAATTTCATGGAAAGCAAGTCCTCATTACTGAAACCAACAGCTCTACAACAATCTGGAGCTACGTATCGACAAGTTTTACCATAGGATGGAATTTAATAAAAGCACATGGATGGCACCATACATACAGCTGACCACCATCCACTTGTCTGTCTGTCCATCTGTCTGTAACTAGTTTGGTTTCTACACAATAATTTTAGTTGCCAAGGTCAACAGATACCAGATTGAAAAATTCTGGTATCTGTTGATCTTGGAGGGCTTGCACTAGGGTAATCCATTTATTTTTGGTGCAAAAGGTCAAAGCTTAAATTTACTGCCAGAAAGAATAAACATAGGTTCTGCATAATGACTTGAGTTCTCCAACATCAACAGTTACTAAACTTTGTGGAGAGCATACTCTTAAGATAAAAAAGATAAAAAAGAATTTGATGATTTCAGGCACAAAATGTCAAATGTTAAGGTCACCTTAAATGAAGAAGACAAATGGTTTCTGCACAATAACTAATACCTTGGGTTCTCCATCATCAACAGTTACCTAACTTTGTGGATGGCTTGCTGTTGGTGTAAATACAATACATATTGATTTTG
Source organism: Megalonaias nervosa (assembly GCA_016617855.1). Taxonomy (NCBI): domain Eukaryota; kingdom Metazoa; phylum Mollusca; class Bivalvia; order Unionida; family Unionidae; genus Megalonaias; species Megalonaias nervosa. The sequence goes on along the minus strand of JAECUM010008040.1, from coordinate 112,018 downwards.
GAGTTAGAAGTTGAAAGGTCAAGGTCAATGACAAATGGTTTCAATGCAATCACATTAGTTCTGTACAACATATCTTAACTAGACATCGTGAATGGCTTGCACATTGGGTAAGTTATTTGGCTGTTGACTTGGTGGTCAAAAGGTAAATGGTTAGTGTCACTGACTAAAACAAGTAAATGGTTTCTACACAATAAGATTAGTTTTACATTAAAGAGATAGCCATAACTATGTTGACAGTTTGCACATAGTGTAAGGAAGAAGCCTCCTAATTTTGGGGTCAAAAGGTCAAAAGTCGAGATCACTCTGACTGAAAGAAGAGAAATAGTTGTATGCAAACATTTTAGTTATGTACATAAGGGACTATTAAATGAGGTAAGCATATAATATGAAATTCATTGTACAATTGTTAAAATTTGTATTTTCACTGTATATGTTGTGAGAGGTATTCCATGAGCACTCTCATACTAACAGATCTAGCATGAATTTAGCATATACTGGGACAAAGCTTATGTTTATAATGAATGAGTAACTTGGGTATCAATTGATTTAAAGTAGTAAACAATATTGGTACATATATGGACTCAACCAATACACAGTTAATATAAAATTATTTTGTATACCAGCAAAGAATCATAATAGGAATCTCACAAATTATGGAGCAGGGGTTTTGAGTGATTCTTTATGCACTGATTTCATGTTAGTCACAGACTAACTGGTATTCAAAAAATAAAATCAAAACTTTTTCAGACGTGTAGCCAGAAGTCTTGGCAAGGCTGGTGAAATAGAGCCTGAGACAGAAGGGATACTGATAGAAAATGGTGTGGACTACACTGAATTTCCAAAAGAGGTTGGTCCGTAATGTTGAATGTGTTTGACAGAAAAAGAACATATGCCAAGGTTGTCAGTGAAACTGAGTAAATTTGGTGAACAATTTTCTGATTGAATATTGCAACCATATAAGCACTTATTCACTTGCCATCCAAATTCAAACCCAGGACTATATATAGTACTTAAGTACTGAAAAACAAATTCAGTATAAAAGAAAACAAGCTGGTAGATGTATATGAGAATTTAGATAAAATAAAGAGTAATGAATATTACATAGATGTTGATTGAATCACAGGGACATTTAAACTTTATTCAGGTTTCATTCAGTGAAGGTATTGAAGTGGTTCATACATATACATGATCAGTTATGCATTTTACCAGGACATAATTTGTATAATGAACGGTTTTTATTTATCTATAAATCTTTAAATCTCTAAAGAATTATCACCAAAAACCAAAATAAGTTGATATTGAAAAAGTTGGTAAGTTATTCTGATGCAGCAAAAGCCAATATACCTTTCATAGGGATTCCATAGGTTTCAAAGTAAATATTGCTGTCCCAAAATGTGTCTTGAAACAATTTCATCTTGTTAATATGTCATCTTTAAATTCAGGATCTACTGGATCACATCAATACATGAATTCAACTTTTCATCTATCTCAAGATAGATATGATTCACAAATATTAGATCATATGCACTGTGCAACCCAGCAGACATCATGGATTTCATATGTATGAGGTTTTCATCATAAAAATTGCCTCTGCCTACTGTTGCATTCTACGAATACCATAATATTTACAAACTTTGGCAGCTATCACCCAGCACAGTGACAGGATTAAGGGGAACTGGCCAAGCAGGTCTCCAGTTACAGATTGAAAACTAGATCTGCAGATTGAGCTTACCATGCATCCTCATTATCAATTTCATTTTGATTTATCTGAATGTTTAAAATAAGGTTTTGACACTTTGGTAGAGCAAGCTCTTTTGTCTACATAAGAATACACAAAAAGTGCCTGCCACTATAAAACAGCATACAGCTGTGAATCAGTTACTGGAAAAGGAATGACACAGGCTTCATAGTCGGTCTTTTCTCCTTTGAATCCAAAACTACAGCCTTACAGGTGTTGCAGAATATGCATGAGTTTTTCTGCAGGTGGTGAGAGAACTATCGCATTACTGACTTCAGTCTTAAATAGATTGAAAATTGACACAGCACAAATCAGAGTATCTTAAACAGATTGAAAATTGACACAGCATAAATCATAGTTTCTTTAACAAACTGAAAATTGACACAGCACCAATCAGAATATCTGAAACAGACTGAAAATTTACACAGTACCAATCAGAGTATCTTATATCTATATTCAAGATTCACACAGTATGAATCATAATACTTGGTCATTTTAATATCAAAGAATATTTAGAAGAGATTTGAGGTCCAAGGACATTTATCACATGATAAAGTAAAGCTTACTGTTGACTCATTTATCACATGATAAAGTAAAGCTTATTGTTGACTCATTTATCACATGATAAAGTAAAGTTTACTGTTGACTCATTTATCACATGATAAAGTAAAGCTTACTGTTGACTCATTTATCACATGATAAAGTAAAGCTTATTGTTGACTCATTTATCACATGATAACATGATAAAGTAAAGCTTATTGTTGACTCATTTATCACATGATAACATGATAAAGTAAAGCTTATTGTTGACTCATTCATCACATGATAACATGATAAAGTAAAGCTTATTGTTGACTCATTTATCACATGATAAAGTAAAGCTTACTGTTGACTCATTTATCACATGATAAAGTAAAGCTTATTGTTGACTAAATGATTCAGTTTCTTGACAAACAGATAAAGGATACAAAAAGAGAACTGCCGCATTTACTAGGCCAATTCAGTGTCCTACATGAGTACAGGATATGAATGTATATCTCATCTCATCCACCTCTACTAAAATCAGAAAACCATGTTACATCCTGTATCCATTAGATTCCAATACTAGAGATGACTTGTATAATGTATGTGGCAATGTTGTTTAGCTAAATGGAATGGTTTTTCTCATTTTGTGGCAGATAGTTGATATCAGATGAAGTTCAATTATTCATGGATGCTTCATCCACAATAGATATTTGGGTTAATTCAAAACTCACTAGCTTGAACATATGGGTTAATAAAAAAAAAATCACATGTTTGAAGATTTAAAACTGTTTCCTGCAGTGGAAAACTAGATCACATTGCATCCAGACATTTGTATCCCATTTGGCTTGCTGCTATTATTTGGGGTAGAGTTGGGAGAGGCAAAGACATAGCATTATTATATGACAATATGATGCTATGTATATTTAATTTATATTGTGTTTTTGACTATTGTCCATGACTGAGGATAGAGATTTTGTGTGTATCTGATTCTTGTCATTGTTTTAAAGTTATAAATAAGTTGTTTACTGATATTTGAGTTTGTCAAAGTCTAGCCTTATCTACAAACTTATAATGTTCCTGAAGCTAACTTGTGACACATATCCTGGTCATTTTACTGTGTCATAAGTTTTTATATAAAGTTGTGGTCAACAAAAGTTTTCATTCCTATCATAATATCAGTCTGTGGAATCACTTTTAGTTGTGTTCAGATATAATTTGAGAGGTATCATTAATTCAAATTATTCATAGGAATTACAAAGTACTCATTGACCTTTTGGATTAAAAGACTATTTTGAAATTATTGTGATTTCATTCAAAGTCATATTAATGTGCGATTTCCACAAGAAGACTCTTTATGATGTCTTGTTGGTCTTAAATGATGTCTTATTGGGTCTAAATGATGTCTTGTTTGTCTTAAATGAAAAAAGTGCAAGTCTGACATCCATTGCAACTAAACTGAAAACCTTGTTATCGCTGAAATATAACAGGGATGGTTTCAACACACAGCAGTTAAAACGAAGAAATGGTCTTGTATTGAATTCCTTGAAGTTCTACTCATCCAGTAGAACATTGGTGCCTTCAAGGGACTCTTGTTTTCTTCAGGTATGTCTCAGTGCCATTACAAAGTCTATGCATCTCTTGATTATTACCACTACTGAATTTGTACTTATTTTCATTTTTCTTGCATGAGTTTCTGCCTTTTCATGATGATTCATTATGATTCTGTTTAAATTTTGGTTATTTATGCACCCTGATTCCAATACATATTAAAAGAGCCTTCAGTTTTCTTCTCACTTGCTTTGTAATTGATACATCAAATTATAGAGTCTTCATGATTTACTTATTATAACATTTTCTAATGGCACATTGAATGTATGTTTGGCTATAGAATGCCTGGCCAAAGAAAACTGAGCTAAATGCCCTACACAACTGATGCAGATTGGCCAGGACAGGTGTCAAACACTGGATTATGACTTTGACAATTCATCGATGGAGCTGCCATGACTCTATTTTCTTTTATATATATTTCACTATTTTGTATTATTTTTTAATGATATTTTCAACTTTTTGTTCACTGAAATTTTTTAAAATAATTTTAAAAATGTTTTAATTTTTATAATTATATTTATAAAATTATTTTGTTTGTTAATTTTTTTTACAAAAGTCCAGCAAGCTGACTGGGTATCTCACTTTGATATTTGAACTTCTTGTCACACAACAGTAACATGCATGAATGGACTTGGAGGTGAGTTTCTCCACTGACCCATAACCTTCTCAGCTCCATGGCCATTTAGTCCATATCTACATTGGAAGTTAGGTCATACCTCTAACTGTTGCAGGTTCTCGAATGAATCTGACACTAGCAATCTGACAAGTGGCTAATCAACAAGACCAGACATTACACAGCTATTGTATAGATTTATATATGTCAATCCTATATAAATATGCATATTTTCCTATTGATGCTATAAAATGATATACTCAAGAAAAATAACTGTATCCCATTAAAAACTTTTCTGTTTCAGAAATCCAAATCCTATGTACTATAGAAATTTTACAAGTGTTTCATGACTGAACCCCATACAGTGCTGTAACTAGAGTTTATTTTTGCATAATTTACATATGTTTGTGAAACCATGGTGAACAAAACGTTTAATTCAATGGCACATTTATTGTGTGTCATTCATTTTGTATAATCAGTCTATATTATTCTTGAGAAGTGAACTTACAATTATTTGCTTCATTTGGTTGGTGCACCTTGGAACTCTACAGTATGTTTCAAAGAAGCAAGTTTGGTCATGTTCTGGGCCTTATGACCATGCCAATATTATTGATGGACCACAGAAAACTAGCTTGCAGTAAGAGCGAGTAAGTAACAAATTATTAGTGAGAAAGGAAATTACATATTAACATTGCGATATTCCTCATGACTTAATCAAAATAGTATATATAATATATTTCTCAGCTTTGTCTTCGTCAGAAATCCACATGTGATTGATTTTTCTTAGATCTTGTCCAAAATAGTAGATATACATTTTTCTAAACAATGTCTATCATCAGAAAGCTATATGTGATTGAGTGTTTTACTACTCAGTTCAAAAATGAAAGTACCTATTGCTAATGCACAAAAGAAGTTCATAAATTTAGAGATGAGTAGCTCCAATAAATTACTGGTTAGAATACAATGAAAGCGATGAAGTGATGAGCTTGCAGAATCAAATTTAAAAAGTGCTCTAACACAGACATGTTACAAATTGCCTTAAAATTTCAACACTTTCAAAGTATTTACAACTTTCCAATAATCAAAATGCAATGAAAAATAAAGCATTGCAACTTTGAAATATCCATCATTACTGTGGCTGTTGAAAATAAGGTTGGAAGTCCCTGGTGAAAGAGGTGCATCACAATGTAGTAAAGAGATGGAAACTATAATTCTCTGTGGTATTCTTTACTGGATTACTAGATCACCAATGTACAGGTGAACTGATATATTGTATATGTTTTGAACAATACCAAGTACCACCCTTTTTAGTACTAAAGTTTCAGTATTTCTAAAGGTTGTGGTGCTTTTTTGCACTGCATCATTGTTGTGTGTCTGTGACCTTAAGTTTCCACACTCAAGATTGCAAATTCCAACATTTTCTATTTCTATTGTCTGCACATCAGTCTAAAGAATAATCCAATATCTTGGATGGTTAAATTCTGGTAAATGTGCAAGGATGAGTTAATTATAGCTTAAGAAAAAACATCAAACTTGCAAATTATTTCTTTACTTGGTTGCTATTTTTGTCAAATATTTTGCATCTTATTGATGCAAGGGTTGATTTAAAATTGTAGTTATTGCTTAAAAATATAATAAATGAAGATCAACTTGCCATCATGGTAATATAAATAATTTTCAAAGAAATTATCAAACTTGTGTGAAAAATGGCTGACTTGTTTTATAACTATTAAAGTGAAGGCATATGACATAACCCAACATATGACTTGTTTTATAACCATTAAAGTGAAGGCATATAACATAACCCAACATATGACTTGTTTTATAACCATTAAAGTGAAGGCATATAACATAACCCAACATAGCATAAAATAAATTTTTTCATGACAATGCTTATTTAGATATAAGCATTAAATGCATAAGTAAAATTCTAAGTGTATTGCCATGTTACATTTCAGGATGATGCACTTATTCTAAGAGTAAATTGTTTAATTTAATCAAATATATCTCTGCAAAATACAAATCTATGCAAAAACATGGCATTAGAAGGAAACTGTGCAATTTGCCAAACCAGTTTCTTTTTTGGGGGGTTAACCCAGACGGAATCATAATGAAACACATAAATGTGTATATATCATTTTAGAGAAACCTGATATATGCTGTTTTCATGTGTGGAATTGGCACAGGTGATTCCTGGAAGAAATATTTTCTGTAGGTGATGATACAAGAAGCTGAATGTCCAAAGAATGTTACTGGCATGAACAACATTGCCTCATGAAAAGCAAGGACAGACGAAGACTGATGTGGATTAATATTTGTGGAATTCATGAGAATTTAGGTCTTTGATATTATGCAGAAGGATATGAGTAGAATTATACTTTTGTTCCATGTCATATGACATAGCTCATGAGATTGAAGCTGTCCAGGGTCCCTTAATCAGATCTCAAAGAAATGTCCTTGTTAATAAACTATAGGTTTGTCAGGTATTCAAAATAATATCAGAAATAATACATTTCAAATCTAAAAAAATCTCAAAAAATTTGTGTAACCTGAACTGTCTTATTTGTATGAACTTTTATATGATCCCTCATACATACCACTACAGCACTTCGTATCTTGTGTCACAGTTCATTTAATTGATAACATTGACATTAGCAATTTTGTAGGTTAGTGGGACCTATTTAGAAACTGGTGACAGTGTTAGTTTATGATCTGAGGTTCATGTCTTTGCAATTTGTGCAGTGCTTTTATGAAATTCATTATTAATATATATTCCAAGGTATGCTGTACTTCTTTACCAAATGTAAGTCCCCATGACCTACTCTTCATGCTCTTGGCCTATTTATGAAATAAAATATTTTTGTTTTGAAACTTTCATACTGGCAATCTTAATTTTCTTTTGAAGTTACATTTTTTTGTTTCAAGGCTAATATTAACTTTTTTTTATGCTAGGCTTTGGAAAGTCTTCCCAAAGGGACACCATGGAGAATACCAGCAGATGAGATGTCAAGAAGACGAGATTTTCGTCAACAGTGCGTGTTTACTATCGACCCAAGTACAGCTAGGGATCTGGATGATGCTGTATCTGTGGAACAGCTGGATGATGGCAAGTATTTTAATTAGGTATTGAATGTGACTTTTGGAGAATTTATGAGGTGATGGATGTAGTATCTTAGGTCAGGCCAAACGCAGAATCCTTCCACAGTAACATGACTGTTGTTGGTGTTTGGGTGGATGCGTGCATACCAGCCAACAATTCTGATCTGGTTTTAATCATACTGATTTTAATCTAGAAATCTGAATTCCAAATATGAAACCAGAAAATCTGATCTTGAACTGCTTGTCACATAGTTGGTACACTTTGCCAATAGTGTGTGCAGTTTCATATTTTTGATATTATAACTAGTGCTGCATCAAACAATGTGACATCATGAGTATTGGACATTCTATGTTGAAAAATGATTTTGCCTGTGTAAAATGTTCTGCTTACATGGAAGGATGCTTGTTCTTTGATTTGTAGATTGTAAGAATAAGACAACTATAATCTACTTTTAAAAGTTAATACTAGTTAACTTTGTTTGGGACTATTTTTTAAGCACAACAAATGAAAGTTGCAACATCTGTCAGAATGAATGAAATCATTCATTCTTCTATCTAAATAGTTTTCACTGAAATAAAAACTATGTGATAAAAAGAATTTCAAATGGGTAATGATTTAATATTAAATTTATGAAACTCATTGAATGTCAGCTTTTGCTTGCCATTAGGCTTACAAAAGCTGGACATTATTCAACTTGTTTCATAAATTCATTATTAAATCATTACCCAACTGAGATCCTCTGTTTATTGACCATTTCAATGAAAATAATAATGCATGGACAATTCATGAAAGCAGTGTTTATTTTCATAAACACAGCCATATTTCCAATCAGAATCTTGCTACAAATGTACTCACCTCATGACCCTGCTACACACATGGACCACTGTACAAGAATCACCATTTGTATTTATGTTATTTAAAATAAAATAATCAAATTGCAAGCAGAGAATGGTTCAAAGAAGGAAGATCAAAAAGTGTCAGTGCTAATTAAGGTTAAGCAGAAATTACAGGAATGTATATACTGACATGTTTCCAGATATCATAGGCAATACAGGAATGTGTATACTGACATGTTTCCAGATATCATAGGCAGTTCTCTGCTAAGGGAGATCTCAGCATTTTGCAAGGTTTGTAGTATTTATATATAACCATTTGCTGTGGAAGAGATGTAAGGAAACATTTGAACTCCAAACATTCTTATCCTTTTGAAAGGTATTGGATGGCAATGAGAAAATGACTTCATTTTTTCTAAAGGAGGATTCTTCCATGATAAACTCATAAGTTATTTTTAATTTATAATTGAGTATGCAATACTGATTGCATTGGCAGATCATGCCAGAAAACTATATAAAAATAACACAGAAATATGGCTCTGTTCAAAGCAAAATTAGTAACATTGTGCAGACCCTTTGTTATTTTACTGCAGGAACTACTAAATAAAGTTTTTGTAATTATTGTCTTGAAAATGGATTAACAAAATCATACTAAATATTTCAGAAGAAGGCATTTGTTATATTAAAATATGCTAAAATTTTATTTTAACCCAGTTTTTGACTTCACCAGGGCCTTGCCCCTGGACCCCTAGTCAAGGTCACCCTGCTTGCATTTCTAATTTTTCACACAAGGTTATCAGGTATGTGCCTTCCCATAGGTATGATATGTTGCCTTATGAACTGTCTTGGTTTGAATGGGTTTGTGTTTAGCAAATAATTTTAGTACTATAGAGCTTAACACACACACACACACACACACACACATGCAGTTACTTGAGCAACTTGAAATATGCACACCTGCATATGCAAGAAATGAATATTTTTTGTGTTCATACTTTGTATGGATATCTGCATGTATTTGAGCATATACTGAGACACACTGGGATACATCTATGACTGTATAAGCATATACTGAGACACACTGGGATACATCTATGACTGTATAAGCATATATTGAGACACACTGGGATACATCTATGACTGTATAAGCATATACTGAGACACACTGGGATACATCTATGACTGTATAAGCATATACTGAGACACACTGGGATACATCTATGACTGTATAAGCATATACTGAGACACACTGGGATACATGCATGTCTATACGAGTGCAATGAAACACTGAAACACATATATGTCCATATGAGTGGGCACTGAAATGCTGAAATATATCCATATGATTGGACACTGAAACACTGGGATACATGCATGTCTAAATGAGTGTACACTGAAACATTGGGATATGTGCATGTCTATATGAGTGGACACTGAAACACTGGGATACATGCATGTTTATATGAATGCACACTGAAATACTGGGATACATGCATGTCTACATGAATGCACACTGAAACACTGGGATACATGCATAACTAAATGAGCACACACTGGAACACTGGAAACACATGCATGTCTTTGTGAGCACATGCTGAAACACACTGGGATACATGTATATGACTTTATTTAAAATAATTACACTGAAACCTGTATGTAAAGGATGGTGAAAGGACATGACAAAATTGTATAAAAGTTTCTTTTATATACAGGACCAGTATGCTAGATTTGTTTGTGCAGTTATGATTTTTAAGTGTTGAATACCATGTAATAAATAGAGGTTCATAGGCTAATAGGGTCTTGTTGAAAAAAATTACCATAAAGAAAATCCAGCATGGAAAGTGTCATAATTGCAAAGAAACCAAACAATGAAAGCTGAAAGTTTAATAAAAATTCTATTGAAAATATTAACATACAATAAACACCAATCCTGATCACCAACAAAATAATTTCAAAATTTTAAAATAAATTCTATTTAGCAGTGTCATCAAGTGTAATTTTCTTGTCAGTCATATCATCAGCTAATATTTATTACCATCAATCTTTATAAAACAGAGATTGCATTAATATAAAAAAGAGCAACAGAAAAAACTTGGGCTTTGTAATGCTGGTTGAACTGAGATGAAAGTTGACAAGCTTTCTTCAATGAATCCAAAATTATTTGTCATATCTTGACATGTAAGAATTTTAATTGATGATGTATTAAAATTTTACTAATCTTTAACGTGATCTAGTCATCCAAACTCAGTGGGGACCATTGAATACATGAGTTGTTAGGAGCTGCCATTTTGTTTGTCAGTAGGCTGCCCAGCAGTATAATGGTACTCTTTTTATGTGCCTCAAGCAATATCATATAAGATATAAAATCAATGCTAAGTGAATTTATGATTTTATGAAAACTTGTGGAAAATCTTTGTTGCCTGTCTAAATATGCTGGGATTTACAAATCTATGTACAACCTGTGTCAAGCTGCGACAGAGTTAAATTTTACTCACATCTTTGTTAGGTCACATTGTCCATTAATGCGCATCTTAACTGACCAAAAACACTCTCTTGTCCATGTTAGGCAAGTGTCTGCTATGTACAGGACATTGTCCAATGTGAACTACTGTGTGTTGATATGTAGGTGTCTGCTAAGTGAGGTCACACTGTAAATAATACAAAGAAACTGCATGGCAAAAACTTTTCCAACATACATCCAATATACGAAAGAAATGTGAGATAAGGTACTTGTTATTTGAAGACACTTTTTTGTCAATTACCTTTCTTCATGCAGTGTTTTTATTTGCTCCTCTACCCTCCCCACAATGAAAACCACATGAGGCAGATAAAAGTTTTTGGTAAAATCTATTAGCTGATACATGCATCAGTATTTTATGATGGACTTTTATTGCATCAAGAACAACATATTCTGATATTGTTTTCCAAGTTTGGATCAGGTTGGGGTCCACACTGCTAATGTTTGTTACTTTTCAGTATTGTTTTCCAGGTTTGTATGAGGTTGCAGTCTACATTGTTGATGTTATTTATTTTGTGATATTGTTTTCCAGGTTTGTATGAAGTTGCAGTCCACATTGGTGATGTTAGTTACTTTGCCATATTGTTTTCCAGTTTTGTATGAAGTTGGGGTCCACACTGCTGATGTTAGATTCTTTGCAATATTGTTTTTCAGGTTTGTATGAGGTTGGGGTCCATATTGCAGATGTCAGTTACTTTGTGAAGGAGGATACAGTACTGGATAGAGTAGCTGCCTATAGGTCTACCAGTGTATACCTTGTACAAAAAGTATATAGGACTAAAGACTTGTAATAAAATATATCTGTTTTTCTGTCTCTCTATCTATCAGTCTGTTGATCTATCTTTCCATCCATCCAGCCATTGCCTTTCTGTACAACCTTCTCATCAGTGGTGGATAGTTTACTGTTGTATTGGTACTGAACTAAAATTATAGTTACTATAAAAATAATAGTTGATTACAATTACAGTATTCTATCACACTGAATTAATCAATTACAATTACAGTACTCTATCACACTGAATTAATCAATTACAATTACAGTACTCTATCACACTGAATTAATCAATTACTTTTTCCAGGTAATTAAAGTACATTTATTCTGTTCAGTCCATCACAACTCAACACTTCTCATTGGTTAATTTGTGTTCTGCACAGAACCTCAACTACATTCTAATGGAAGAGCTTGTACTGCATTCCAATGGAAGAGCTTTTAGATGTCTTTACTGCATTCCAATGGAAGAGCTTTTTTGATGCCTCTACTACATTATGGATGCCTTTGTTGAATTTGCATACAATTGTATTTGGAGGCCACTATGCCATATGCATAGAAATACATTGTCAACATGATCAGTAAACTTCAGTCATTTTTTTGAGCTGGTGTACACATCACTACCTTCTGAGAAAATTCCCTAATAAACTAAAGTCATTGAGGAAAATGACCATTATGTCACATCGTATGTTTGCTAATTAAGATATAATCATTATCATTCTGCTGTTTAAAGTAACTGGGTTGGATTCTCTATTCTCCAAAATGGAGGCCATGTATTTCATTCAGCTGAGTTTGGATCATTAGAATAATGACTATGAAGGCTTCGGTAAGTCAGATATAGACTCTGATTTTGATGTAGGCAACATTGATTTTTCATAGTTTATCAAATTCAGATTATTTAGTGAATGAACCAAAGATTTTGAGGTTGAGCTCACTGACCTGACCATGAATAAGTTCTCTCAAAATATTTTAAGCATATAACAAATTCTTCAGTCAAAATTAATCATACAACTATAAAATCAGATTTTACTCTTAAATCTATCTACAGATCATTACAATAAAGGTAAAATGATTACATTTTCTGGAACTTAACATATACTACACCAGTTTAATTTTACAGACCTATTCACACAGAATCATTTATGTAACACTTGTTGACTTTGGCACATACATAGTTGACTTTGGCACATGTATTTTGACAGCTTATGTAGTAACAGATGCAGTGTGGTAAAGGGTTAAGACCAAGTAGACATTATAAGAAGTCTTCTGGTGAAAACCCCATTCTGATGTGACTTTCTGCAAAGGAGGAGTAGCGATAACAAGATTTTCAAGATGGCTGCTGTGGTGGCCATATTGGATGTCAGATCAGTACCATTTTCATTTAGGACCATGTAGACTTCATAAAATGTCTTTAAACCCCAAGTTGATATGACCATCCATTCAGGAGGAGTGGCAATAAGAAGATTTTCAAGATGGCCACTATGGTGGCCATATTGGAGGTCTGAGTAGAACAATTTTAAATTAGGACCAACTAGACATTGCAAGAAGTCTTCTGTTAAAAATCCCTGAATGAGATGACTGCCCATTCAGGAAAAGCAATAACAAGATTTTCAATATGGCTTTCAGATCAACACTCATTTTGGCATGGCAATCATTATAAGTCTTCTAGTGAAAACCCTATGTTGAGATCTGGCCATCCATTCTGGATACGTTGCATTGACAATATTTTCAAGATGGCTGCTGTGGTGAATGTTGGATGTCTGAAAAGCACCATTTACATTTAGAACCAGCTAGTTCTCTTTTGTAGTTTGTTTAACAGCATTTTTAACATGCCTATGTCATGCTGAGGAAATCGGAGCTAAGTGCCTTCCCAAAGACTCACCAAGGCAGTTTACCCAAGCTGGCCTGGTTGGGTATTGAGACTGTAACCCTTTGATTATGTGTCTGACACTCTACCAGCTTAATTACCATGGTTGTAAGGACCAACATTGGAATGAATTGTGTGTGTTATGTTCCATGGTATTCCTAGTTTAGAAGGAGTAGACATAACAAAGGTGGCGCTCTACAGTTTCGTATTTAGCATAGGGTTAGAATTTTAAAGAAAAAGAATTTCCCCTGGTTTCCTCACTAGTTATACTTTCTATTTAAAAAAGACTTTGTATATCTTAGGTATTGTTCAAAGAACCTTTAAATCCCTTTATTTTGGTGTATGATTGATGGGTGTAATATGGGTTATAGAGTATACAGCTTGGCCTTACTCCAGATGTGAACCTTTCAAAAAAGTGCTAGCTCCACTTGCTCATTTTCACTTCCCAAACTTCAGAGGTAAATTGTTAAAAAAAGAGCCGATAACTTTTTTTACATTTTATATATTTGGTAATTCATTCATTGCACTTTCAGAAGCTGGTATTGTCTAGTCTGGAAAAATTCATTTTCCCTATTTTAATAGCTGCCAAGGATAGTGTACTTTAGACAAATTCAGGTTGAGTTTTGGAGCACAAGGGAGCAGTCATTTTAGTTAGCAGTGTGCTAAGATCAATTACAATTTCCAAAAGTACAATATCCAAGAAATGTCAGCCACATTATATGAAAGTAGCATAGAGGTATGCCAACATTCTCACCACTGTGCATGTTTTAAATGCAAACAACTTCACCTTACATACATCACTCTCTCAAAAGTACATAATAACTGGTGAGCGGTACCAAACTTATGCTTATGGATGGATGTCAGAAGACCAGTGATAGACAACAGACCATCCCATAAGCTCTACTGATTTATGACAAGTGGAGGTAAAAAGGATAAACACAATTTTGTATTGCTTTATTTCATTTTATTTTTATCAATATATCAATAAGCATGATCTATACACAAGTTAAGACATAATTCAATGTAAATGAATTATGCCAAAATCATAATAGTTTACTGGTATAAACATCTGACCTTAATCTCATAGCTATGAAGTAGACACATTCATTTCAAACACAGTTTATTTAAAACAGGATTTTCAGGAAATATGGACTTTCTTTGTCCTGCAATTTTGTAAGTTTCTTTCAATATTATAAAATAATCATGTTGTTGCAGTTACCATTTCTGTTCACAGTCCGAGGAAATATCACTTTAAATGATGGCCTGGTTAGATAGATAGATAGGTAATAGATATTTAGATAGACATAATGCAGTGAAGACTGGCATAGACACATATTCATTGCATATCAACACTGATGAATCCTATATATCTATTTAAAATTTCAGACTTGATATTGAAATAAAATGAAACCAGGTTGGATTCATACCTGCCTTGTCCCCAGACTGTGTTGGGGGCTTTCATGACTCAAAACGTGTGTTTTGAAGTTCCAATGTTGGGGGGGGGGGCAGTTCACTTGACCCAAAAATGTGACATTGTCCAATTGAGAATAAGCTATCTTTTCATATAAGTCTTTGGAAAATGATTGGAAGTTCAAATCTGAATTAACTTCTCTGTTTCTTTCAAAGCATGTGTGTGCTTATTATTGTCCTTCAGTCAGTCTATTTCATGGCTAAAAAATCATCATCAAGAGCTTGGGTCTTAAAGATAATGAATAATAATCAAGAGAATGTTCACTTAAGCATGTCAATTTGCTATTTACAGGTGATGCTCCTATTTCGACAGATGTTGTATACTTCTTGTTGATATATTTGCAGTGTGTGAAAGGAATTAAATGCTCCTCCTTGCTGTTGTGCTTGACAATTTAAAACTCTGTCAATCTGGAGTTTTGAAACTTATTTTTGTTTGGCTTTGGAGATAGTATATTGCTTCCAGAATCACACTCTTCAAAAATGAATCACACTTGAACACAATTTTGGTAACTGAAATAATCATGTTTTGCATTTTATGTAGGAAGTAAAGATCTGACTTCAAAGAAACATTGCCACTGATCACAAACTTTATTAAAGTTGTCTTCAACATTATGATTTAATACAGTGATGTGTAATAACATCTTCAGCACATATTTCTGATGTACATGTACTTCAGATGAATTGGGTTTTATGCAAATTAGCTAAATGGGCCTTGCATGCAGCAGAATTTGACCTGACATATCACCCTAGCTATTGTCAGCCAATTAAGTAATCTCAAAAAGGTGATAGTTTTTCTCTGACCACCTTAACTTTTAATTGTCTTGAATTAGCTGCATGCCCCAAGGATAGGTTTAGCTGAGCTTTGAGCAGGGCTATTCATACAGATACTACTGATTACATGCATATATCGCAGTGGTCAAGAAAGATAGTTTTTTTTGTTTTTGAAAAACTTTGGTGCTAAGTTTCCTGAATATTGCATTTTTATAAAATTGACCATGTCAGGGGGTTTGAGTGTCCAAAATTGTGTTTTTTGTGTGACATGGCATGTTATGGCAGGTATGACTTATAAACCAGTACACTTTTATTGACATAAAATTTTATGTGTTTTAAGGGGATTGAAAAAACAAAGTGGATTTTTTAACATAATATGAATTCTCATTATTCTGTTATGAAACTGTCATTTTTCAAACATGAATCAGATTCTGTTGGAAAATATTTCAATAATACCAGACTGTATTGTTAATTAAATGAAAAATGAAGAGTTGTATTGTTCATTACAAATTCTTTTTTATAAAATACACAATTATTTTTAGTTTTCTTCATCATGAAGATCACAGACTGGTGACCACTAATGACATTCATTGTGATTATTAAGCTTGATACTTGCTTTCAATAGTTTTCTGGTTCAGATTCCCTTCAATCACTTTGTATTTTGCCTGCAAATAAATTCCAACTTCAGTTTTCTTGTGGCTGGGTTTTTAAGGCTGATGACTGCTGTCCAATACTCCTCACCCTGAGGAGGAAGTTCTTGAGTTGGACTTCAGATGTATTCCTGAGTTTCATATTTCTTTCCCAGTGCTCTTTTAGCATTGGGAGAAAGCACATACTTCAGAATTTTGCTATGAACTAAACAAAAGATATGTGAGCTGCCCTAAAAAGATATTGAAAACACAATTTCAATTCAACAAAAACTCAAAATACTAACTTGTGTGTTTCTGCCAAAATCATATTTTTGTCAGTCTCTCCATCTTACCTGTGACAAAGGTTGGCTATTTTCATTCAACTTGAAAGCCATCAATTGGACTAATTTGGATCCCTTTATTACTTGTAACAATTCTGCATTTAGTCCTAAACTGTCCAAATTACAACAGTAAAGCAATCAGTTAACAGCTCATTGTATATACACACGTTAGCCCAATTACTCAGCCAAGTATCATTGCACAGGTATAACGTTTCTGGTCCCCAGTAGACTGGTTCTTGGCTTCTGTAATGTGGGTATAGAATGCATAAAAATTATTTTTTTAAATCTTTTATTTCTAAAGCAGTAGATTTCAACTATAAAATGGTTTGAGTGGTAGACAGCCTTTAAAATGGTATTTTTGACCTCGCACTAGCTGAACTGCTGTATGCTGACCTCAAATATGGCTGTGACAATGAACATATTGAACTCCTTATTACTAATTCTCCAGAATGAATGTTCAATACATGGAATTTTCACCAAAAGGTGTCTAGCATACACTGACAGTCATCTTGGATCCACAGAACACTTGCTAATAAGAGCACCTAGTCACATTCACTTTCTCAGCACCATGTCAGTTTTTAGGTCCATCAGAGATATCCTTATGGTCTGTCAACACTCTCTTACCTTATGGCTTTATCCTTATGGTCTGTCAACACTCTCTTACCTTATGGCTTTACCACTTTTTTAGGTGATTCCTATGCTGCCTAGACTACTTTGTGAACAGCTCTGTAGTTTGAATCCGGATGAAGACAGATTAACTTTCTCTGTGGTTTGGAAAATGACAGGTGATGGAGAGGTAATTGAATTTCACAGTTCTTTCTGTCAGTGATAGCATATGATGTTGACTCTAGTATTTGTATGTTTTAAGTGACAGTATTTTACTTTTCAGGTTCAGGAAGTTGCACAGTATGGTATAGATAGAGGTGTTTAGATGCACTATGTAACTTGGAATAAAATCAGATCTTTAATCTTGCTTCCTGTCCAGATTTGTTACATTTGTAAAACACGGGGGGACAAAAATGGTTAGGGGGAATATTTTGGTGGCCTCTCAAGCTACTCAATGATATTGATGTGATAAGAGTCTTTCAGATACATGTAAGTTAAGTCATTCTAAATGATGTACATGAAAGAAGAAGATTCTCAAAACAGCAAATTTGAAAACCTCCAGATCAAGGACACAAGTATCTTTAAGTCTTCTGACAACTGCATTATTTAGCATTTTGGCAAACATGCCAGAACTCCCAAGGTGCATGTTTTCTCTTTTTTTCCCTGCCCTGCAAATCAACATGGGTATACATACATGGGTTCTGTCTGTCCATCTGCCTGTCAGTGAGTCCATCACCTTTTGTTTCTGGAGTGTAACTCTCATGCCATTCAAGATATCTCTTTGAAGTTTGGTAAACTTATTACACCAGTTCTCATGATGTACCTCTTGCAATTCACTGTTTATATTTCAATATTTTTATCCATATGTCCATTCATCCATTGATCCATTATTCACACTTTTTGTTTTTAGAGCAAAATGCACAATTTATTAAACATATGTCAGTGAAACTTCATAAACATATTATACATGTCATTTAAACATCCTTTCATAAACATATTAGACTTATCATCTAGATGTCCCTTCATACACGTATTAAGTAGGTGTGCATCAAGCCCTCTTTTCAGGGGTTAGGTCTGGCATCATGGAGAATGTGCAGGTTGGTACCACTTTAAAGAACTGATATTGCCTTCATTTCCAGGAACATCCTCCCCTATCACAGGCCTCCATTTTCTTCCATCTGTCCAAGCTGGCTAAAATAAGAGAGGAGGTACACACCATTATGTAGAGTGGCATAGATGAGAGGGTGGAAAGCAACCAAACTCCAGATTTCTATTCCCTGATCTATCTGATGTTGAAAAAAGTGGAAAGATTTGACTCCCCATGAACTGTTCTACCTTAAACAGATTTCTTTAGAAAGAATGCTTCAAGCTGGGGACTACCGCCTTGTTTCAGAAATGAGGCCACGAGGTCCAGTGACTAGGTGGTCTCCAGTACCTTCACAAGACCATCTTCCCACCACACCTCTAGCTTTGTCTCAACCATGAGACATTCAGTTTTAAGCTCTTCTGTTTAGCCTTGTCACCTCCAGAGTGTTTACAAGGGAGATAGGAGTAATAGCAGCCCACTTGAGGTTTTCAATAATCCCCATCCACTAATATTTTATGACTGGTTGACACACAGAATCCTCCAAAATTCTCATCAGAAGGACCTGTACTTATCTTGGTTGACTCTGATTAGTCTCATTCTTATCCCAACCTAGAGACGTCAGAACTCATTCCTTCCCAGGATTTCATATTTGTGGGAATGAATTTTCCTTCCATGGGAGGGTTCATGTTCCTCTGGACAGGATTAAGCAAAGTTTGTCTCTTCTAATAAACTTGAGACTTCACAAGGACCTGCTATCAACACAGATCCCCTCTGACCTGACTTTTTTTAGCACTTATATTGATGACTAGATCAGGACTAGTTTCTGACTGGAATTCCAATTCACACATCAGGACCAGCTCCATTCTGTGCACAAATGCATCAGATTCAAGATGGGGTACCCATCTTGAGCCAGAGGGCATAGTTCTTCAGGGATGCTGGTCTCAGGAAGAAGTGACCCTGCATATAAACATCTTGGAAATTCAGTGTTCCTAACCCAACAGGTGTGTGTCAGCTTTATAAGACATCATTCTGTTCTGGTTGCGTTGGGCAACATGTCAGCATTAGTGTACCTGCAGTGTCAGGGAATTACCTGAGTTCCTTTTGTTTGCATATGGAAGTCAGAACCTCCTCCAATGGTGGACTCAGAGACTTATTTCCTCCAAAACTGCCCACCTTCTTGACCTGTTGGTGAACAAGCCCAGGAGAATACCACAGATGAGTAACCTGCTGTTGCAGTACAGGTTTTTGTTTTTGCACAATAGCCCACATATTCTGCACCTTCATGCTTGATTCCTCTCAAGTGATTGATCAGCCAGGGCCATTTTTGAGAAAGGTTACTATCTGCAGGATTTAGGCTAGGAGGCTTTCTACTTCCATGGTTTACAAAGCAATGTGGAAAATCTTATATGATTGGTGCAGTAAGAAACACACTGATCCTAGCTATTCCCCTTTAAATGCAGTTGCAGACTTTTGGCTATTTTGTTAAGAATGTTCTGTGTCCACTTTTAAGGGCTATAGGACAGCCCTTCCTGACACTCTTCAATTCTCTGGAGATTCTGCCAATGGGTCAGACCCAGATCAGTGTGATCTCATTAGGTATTTTGAGCTTTTGAGACTGGTATCTCACTCACTAATGCCTAAATGGAATCTGCTATGTACTCTTTGGGCATTGTCAAAACCCGCTTATGAACCTTTGAGCGAAGCTTCCTTTGAGAACCTTACCTATAAGACTGTTTTCCAGCTGCCTTTAGCGTCAGTGAAAAGAAGTAGCAAGTTTCATGTCATGTCCATGGAAAAGGGTTGTTTACAGGTCAGCAATAAGAATCATTTGATTTATCATTTTTGCTTTGGATAAGTTATGAGAGCCACCTTCTGGTGGTCTCATACTACCTTCTCTTCCTTTGACCTTCAATCTTTGGTGCACTAGAGTGCCACTTGCAGTGATGCTTCTGTCCACCCCTCCCGTATCTGAGGAACTCCCATCATGAGAATTTTAGGTTTGATACAACACTGCCAGAGAAACTCGGCTAAATGCAAACATATAATCACTGGAGCATGAAATGATTGGTTATTGTGGCATACTTTTGTCCATAGTGAGCAGTATACTCCAAGCTGAATACACCCATCATGCAGTGTCAGAGAAACTGAGCTAAATTGCAAGAGCTTAATGTTGAGCCCTATGCCATAGGGAAAGTGATCCCTATGTCTTGCCTATACTTTGCAAGTGAGAAGAAAAAACCATTTGATACAAAATGTACTTGGGGTGAGATGGGGGTGGGGATGTAAACTAATTTAAATAATGTAATACTTACCTGCTACAATTGCATCATTTTTCCTTTTCTGGGACTCCTAGTCCCCAATCCAAGCCAATTATTTACTCCTCCAATTGGAGGGCCTGAATTGAGAAGAACTCGATCCCAGTAGCAGCACAAAAGTAATACATAAGTATTACATAAGTATTACATAATTAATTTCAGTTTTATCCCTCCCTGAAACTACATTTTAACAGCAGTAATATAATACTCGCTACTATTGCTTTGCAGAATTTACCAGTTGCAAGGGATGTCAATGGCCTCAACATAACTGGCATAGAAAACAATTGTACTTACCCTTACAGTAGTAGTGTTTACTCCTGTAGGTTGGTAGAAGGTTGGGCCACATGCTGTTTTCTTTCTCAATAAAGCACAATTGGTTCCACTTTGGAGTTTTGCATTTTTGTACAGGGTTCAGAACTTATAGAAAAGGTATTCCATATTTTCCTCACTGGTAATCGTTGTTATTAGAAAAGAAGTATGTTTATCCCCTAGGGGAGGTGTATACAGCCTAGTGTTTTTTAATGTTAATATACATAATTGGGTTTAAGGACAGAGAAGTACCTTACCTCTGATGTGCAACTTACTGAAGATTGCTAGCTCTGCATGGCCATATTTGAACTTAGTGATAAATAGTTAAAACTGAGCATATTATGCCTTTTTAAAATATTGTAATATTTCTTTTTAAAAAAAAGGCACTTTCAGAAAATAGTGATACATATACTGTGAAATTTAATATCTCTATTTCACATACATGCAAATTTAGTGTTCTTTATACTATTTCACGTAAATGTCACCAGTGCACTAAAGCAATCATTTTCAGCCATCACATGATTTACCTGGTAGTGATAAAAATAAAAGTCAATCCAGGCTGATAAAAGACATGTATAATAAGTTCATTTTCACCAGACTTTGCACAGCATTTAGTTCATTCCAGTAAACATGTTGATAGTTAGCACTCTGAATTTGATTTTAAGGTCAAAGGTCTTGGACTTGCAGCATTTTATGTTGTACTGATTTGTAAACATGATAACACAAAGACATGTGAATGAATTTTTATCCAGCCCAGTTTGTGGATATATTAGAAGAATACCTTGATTGATGCCACCTCAATGACTTTATTCTTTCCCAAATTATAGAATTACCCAAACTTAGCATATGGGTAGCTCTTGAGATTGTCTGAGACAATTCCAGTGATTTTCTATCCAAAGTCCAAGGCCGTGACAAAGAATTTTGTACTTCAGTTACAGGTATTTTGTGAACATGTTAAATAATAATAAATAATAATAATAATGAGGACTTTGTA
This sequence comes from Megalonaias nervosa, assembly GCA_016617855.1. NCBI lineage: Eukaryota > Metazoa > Mollusca > Bivalvia > Unionida > Unionidae > Megalonaias > Megalonaias nervosa. The sequence goes on along the minus strand of JAECUM010008040.1, from coordinate 89,925 downwards.
TAGCGCCTAATCTTTAGAAGCTCTAAGCGCTTTACAACATTTGACAAAAACTTAAAAAAAAACATATAATGATATGATTACAAAAATAAAAACAAACACCACGAAAGTAGAAAACAGAAAACATGCTGTAAATATTTAAGGCAAGGATACATTATTAGGTCTTTAAGTCTGTTCTTGCAGTTGAAATAGGTGAGTTTTAAGAGCGCTCTTGAATGAGATTACTGTGTCTTTGTGTCTAAGTGCAGTGGGCAATTCGTTCCACGTTGCTGGGCCCTGGTATGCAAAAGAGCATTGTCCATATGATTTCATCTTCATAGTGGGAATAATGAGAATACGAGTGTCAGAAGAGGAGCGTAAGCATCTTGCAGGTGTGTACACATGGGTGAGGTCAGATAGGTATGTTGGACTGGAGCCCGTCAGTGAAACGTAGCACAGAGAACAAATTTTGTGTTTAATTCTGGATCATATGGATAGCCAGTATAGGGTACAGAGCAGGGGAGAGGCGTGCTCTGATTGTGATACTCTAAGGATGATCCGAGCAGCTGTATTTTGAACTTTTTGAAGTTTCTGAAGTAGATATTGAGACGAACCAGACAGAATTGAGTTACAATAGTCCAGTCTTGAAAGTACTAAGGAACACACAAGTGTTTTAGTGGCATCAACTGAAAGATACTTGCGAATGGAGCTGATTCGTCTCAGCTCAAGATATGCAGCCTTGCATATGTTCATGACATGTTGGTGCAACGAGAGAGTACTGTCGAGAGTGACACCGAGGTTTCGTACTGACTGTGTGAATTTAATGTTGGTGTTGCTGATATTTATTGTCTGAGGTAAAGGATGTGAATGAGAAAGTCTTTGTGTTGTAATCAGAATGGCTTCAGTTTTATCATCATTCATCTGCAGCTTGTTACATGTCATCCATGATTTCACATCGGAAATGCACCTCTCTACGCCTTGGATGGTAGCTTCAGCTTCAGCTGGATGGCTAGATTTGTATATTTGGGTGTCATCAGCATACAATTGGTGAGACACTGGATGATGATCTATGACACTTGAGAGTGGCTGAGTGTATAGAATGAAGAGAACAGGTCCAAGAACAGACCCCTGTGGAACACCACAGCATAGATCAACTGGGCTGGAGTGTTTTCCATTTGCGGACACAATTTGTGTCCTGTTGACCAAGTAGGACTTGAACCATAGTAAGGCCATATCATGAATGCCAAATACATGCTGGAGACGGTGAAGTAATATATCATGGTCTATAGTGTCAAATGCTGCAGACAAGTCAAGGAGAGTGAGGACTGTAATCTTTCCGCTATCCAAAGCAGAGAGAAGGTCATTGACTACTTTCAGAAGAGTAGTTTCAGTACTGTGGCAAGGGCGATATGCAGACTGTACATTGCTAAAAGACTGTTTGAATTCAGATGAGATACAAGTTGGGATAGAACAACTTTTTCTAAGATTTTTGACATGAATGGGAGATTATAAACTGGGCGGTAGTTCTTTAAATCATTATGGTCGAGTGTTGGTTTCTTCAGCAGAGGCTTTACAATGGCAGTTTTGTAAAATGATGGGAATTCCCCAGATGAGAGAGAGGTATTAATAACATCAGTTAGTGAAGGCAATATTGGAAATGTAGGAAAATATTTTTGTTAACAGATCTGGTATATTGGAGTTTGTCAAGAATATGAGAAATTGTTTCAATACACAGCATTTAGAAAGAATAAAAGTACACCCTTAAACAGACATATCTTAGATTCTTGGAAATTCTTGTCAGACAGTAGATCTTCAGTTCTTTGGAGAGACTCTTTAATTCTTATCTTGGGAAACACACAATTTTCAGAGCCTAGTGCTTACCTAACAACCTGTAAGATTTGTGTACTTACAGAACAGCAGGCCAAACTGTGAAAATGCGATATTTGCAATCCAGTCTGGATATTGGCTTGTCTAGGTTTGGTCTGGATCCAGGATTTTGACTTGCTGGAGTTGGTCAGGGAATGAGACTAACTTTACACAAGGTACCCCAGATGGTTGACTGTATCCATGTTGAGTTGTTCATGAAAGAGCCTGCATGATCAAGTTTTTGCTTTTATCTTATTGCATAGTCTGCAAATGTGTTCTAGCAAACAAAAACACATTGAAGGTGAAGTGGACAGGTCAGTCTCTTGAAAAGTCTAAAACATTTGGTACAGAGTAGGAAAAAATAGTCAGATACTTGTACATGCTTGGAAAAAAGATGGAATAGGTGTCATTTAATACCTTTATTGGACATCATGTGTCAATTTCAGTATTGCTCATGACAGAAAAGGTTACAGTTACATTTATTGGACATCATGTTGTGTCAGTTTCAGTACTGCTCATGGCAGAAAAGGTTACAGTGACATTTATTGGACATCATGTTGTGTCAGTTTCAGTACTGCTCATGGCAGAAAAGGTTACAGTGACATTTATTGGACATCATGTTGTGTCAGTTTCAGTACTGCTCATGGCAGAAAAGGTTACAGTATTTATTGGACATCATGTTGTGTCAGTTTTAGTATTGCTCATGGCAGGAAAGATCATAGCTGCTGCAGCCTGAATTTAGAAAGGCATAAGATTACCTAGCTGAGATATCTAGGAAGAAGTCCTTGAGCCTTCATGGATTTGGAACTGCAGTTTCTGAAATTGAACTGACAATAACAGTAACAGTTTTTCTTCATAGAAAGTGACACAATTAGTTTTATGGAACTAATCTACCTTGTGGCCCTCCTTTATTTATATATTTATACGAGTACTCATAGAATTATTGAGCACCTCTTTCTGATGAATTTTCTGTAGCTAATGGGAAAGTATATTTCATATTAAATCTTATTTAATCATGTATTTTGTGTACATGATGGTAAACCAAATAAAATAATTCTGATTATATTTGTAGGTGACCACATTATTTATATAGCATAGCTAAGCATCAAAAATTAAAGTCAAGTGCCAACCAGGAAGTTTAACTTTTCATCCAATTTATCAGATAATAGTAACTTTCCCTTATTCCTTTTAGAATTCCAAATGAGTGAACGAGATATTATGGAAACATTTTCTGAAATAACTCTGTGTTTAATGGACAATTAAACCTTGAGATGATATAATATTTCAATGCAAATCTTCCAGCTGTTTAGGAGGAATAGTAATACATTGTGTTAATGGGCAGATGACATACAGATGAGATGACATACAGATGACATACAGATGACATACAGATGATAAACATGCCCTGACTTAAAATCTTCTGGTCTATTGCAGTAGAACAAAAAAAAATACAAGGATTAAGGATAGAGCCCTGAATTATTTGCTCTGATATCTTTTATCATTATGTCAAGGCCAAAACTCAAATGGTTGGCTTATGATGATGTTATTAATAAGCAGCATTAAAAATGCCGAGATGCTTCACAACTCATGATCAAGCAGTTTCCTAAGCTTGTTAAAAGTAATGGTAAAGAAAAACTGACCCTTCATCTTGAAACACTTGGTGGAATTAATTAACTTTGATAAACATAAAATCAATTTTCAACAGCATTTCATTGAGCTGACATGTGATTGCTTTTTGCTTTATCTTTACCACAGGAGAGCATACAAAGGGAGGCAAAGCAGTCATGCACCTTGATTACTGGTACTATCCCACTAAAGTGTATTAACTTGTGTGATATAAAGTGTTTAAATATATATGGGGATTATTATCCTTGTTTTCCTCTTTTCCAGTAAAACAACCTGGGTTTACATTATTTCTCATAAGGTGTCAAAATCTGTAATATAGAAGTACTGCAAATTTGTGTAGTGTCAGTTATATTAGTGTCATATTTCCCCTTCCAAAACCTTGTTTTGGGCATTGTCATTTTTGGTCTTTGTACCTATAATCATAGTATAAATAATGATATTCTGCAGTTAAATTCCTGAACCAGTCTAAGTGCTTTGGTTCCATTACATATTTAGGTCATGTTTCGAGTTTCAGTTCAAGGTGACTTGAGGTCACTCAAGCATTTTTAAAGGAAAATATGGATTATTTTTAATATTTTCAGACATAAGATAATAGGAATAGAGGTATTTTTTGTCAGTTATGCATTCAGTCGTTAAAGAAAATCTTTACATAATGAAACGTATTGACATTAGAAATGGGTCATATTCATAGACAAGTTTCTAGCGAGACTATCTCCAAAAGATTCAGTGCATGTATTCAATGATGAGGGTAACATGTTTTACAGACAAAAATCAAAACAAATGCAACCAGAATTCTTTATTTGTAAAAGAACACTGAAACATTATCATGCTAGTGTTCTTTATTGGCAATTGAGGATATATTGCAACCTAGGTTGTCAACATTGATGGCTTCAGACCCAAATAATATTTGCATTATGCATCAGTACAAAATCATAAGAACTGATGCACGATCTAATCTAAATGTGGAACCTCTATCACTTCTAATAGGAATGTCACAGCCATCAGTAATAAGTCAATCATTTTCATTCAACTTTGTGCTAAGCCAAGAGATGTACATTATTGTCATTTGATGATAGAATTAATCATAGCTGGTCATGATTATTATCATGGTTGTCCATATGACTGTCCAATATTAAGATCTTGACCCTTCATACCCAAAACTACAAACCTTACTACCAAGGCACTCAAGGAGATGTATGTATGACACATTTGTACAATTATTTGAAGCATGCAGATATTTACATGAAGTTTGTACAGAGGCAGTTTTAGTGGTGTTGTAATTACTAATACATAAGTTTGTATAGAGATGGTTTGAGTGGTGTTGTAATCACTGGTACAGAAGTTTGATGGTGTTGAAAAACAAGTAGTACTTAAACGTGCAAGCAGTTGATAAGTTACCACATTCAAAACATGTCCATTATCTAGAGGATAACAGCAAGTTTTGAATGGAATATCAGATGCACATGACAGGACTTGATGATCCACCTGACAGAGTCATTTTGTGGTGTTGTGATGCCCTCATTGCTATCACCCTATCCATTGAGAATTTTGTGAGCTTATGACTTTCTGGCCAAAGCTACCACATTGATAACACATGTGTTTTATGGTTTGATTCCCACATAAGTCATATCCTTGTCAAGCCTAATGGTAGTACAATTGGACGCTATCATTGCTGTTATGTCTTATTTGGGGTTTAGAAGACTACATGTTTTAGTTTCTATATGGCCATAGGACCAGACTACATTTATGATGGCATTTATGTGCTTCACTAGCTTTTCTACTCCACTGGGAGAAATGAACAGTGTCCTTCTTTCCATGCAGATGATGTATCACTTGGCCCGAACCATCCAAAATGCTTGAATAGTTGTGCACTATCTTAAATTTCCAGTCACCTACAAGTCAGTGTATGATATTTTTATAGTTATTGTATTAATGTGTTTCAGTAATTGATTATAGTTATTCAACAAGTTTAAGTTCAGTTACCACACTGGTGTTCAGTTTTTCACTGATTGAAGTGGAGAACATTGCGGCTGAAGGGTACTGTTTGAATGTTTAGATTGAATCATGATTTAGTTCACTGCATCAAACCACACTGTCTCAACTTTTAGGCTGAATCATGATTTAGTTCACTGCATCAAACCACACTGCCTCAACTTTTAGGTTGAATCACGATTTAGTTCACTGCATCAAACCACACTGTCTGAACTTTTAAGTTGAACATGATATTGTTCACTGCATCAAACCACACTGTCTGAACTTTTAAAATGCAATTTTTCCAAGTCAACAGTAGCAGTATATGATGTTTCATTACACCTGACTGAAAAATGGTCATACTTTCAGAACAGTATTGACTACCTGTTACGACTCTATGGTTTCAAACTAAGTAACAGAAAGAAGCAAAACCAGCACGTTTTTTAAAACTTAACAAACAATTTAATTATTAAAGTTTAAAATGAAAATGTGAGAGGAACTTACATTATTATACTTACAGTATTACGAAGTGAATCCAAAATAATCTTGACAAAGTTCTATGAAAGCCAAAATAAATGAAAAGTTCCACATAAATTTCAAAACCAGAAATGTACTGGTCCACCAAGAATTTTGATGTTGTCAAGATTGCATCATCCAGAATTCCTATGAATAATTCACAAATATTTCAGAATAATATTTTAGTCCAAATAATGAGCACTTTCTATTTCCACTGAACAGTCCAAACAAATGTTTCCTCTTGAATAATATCTAAGTACAACATGAAACACGTCTGCAGACTTGCAACAGGAACACAAGAAATGAGAATGACTCCAGGATCAGAATGAATCTAATTGCTCAGTTCTTTCCTTATTTACACCTTCTATTGTGAATATATTTCACAAAATACTCCACTTGACAGATTTTACTACTCATTTTGCATTGAACTAGCTTATGATGCAACCTAGCCCAACCAATGGGAAGTTACTGAATTCATCTGAACCCCATCAGCCAGTGAGAAATTAATTGAAAGGCACCATTAAGTCTTATTATTAAGATTATTTTGAGTAAATCTAACTAAAGATATTCTGTACAATTTATAACCATGAATAAAAATTAAAAAAATTAAATATAATAATATACCAAGAGTTACAAAAAATAAAGATATACATAGCATTGCCTTTCTTGGAAGGTCATTTTAGTGTTAGCAGGTCTATCTATAAATTATTTTATGTTTTAGATTGTTTTGACAATTTGTAATGCAAAAATATCCTTTTTAAAAGAAATTAAATACTCAGAAATTTGGCCACAATTATCCTTAACCTGACAGGCACTATGTTACCTCAGACTGTCTGTGGAATGGATGTTCAGATCAAAAGTAAAATATTGGACATTTGATTTTGCATAATTTCATGGTGATAAGATTGTATGAAAAAAAGTTTGAAATATAGTCCCAACAAGTGTCATTAAACTTTCACTAAATTTAATTAATGTAGGACATGCATGACAAAAAGATTTTAATACTGGTTGACACACTGAATAATACTTACCTTCATAGTCATTACCATGAATGAATTCTTTTTCCAATTCAATAATTCTTTAATATATTTGCAGAAAGTTCTGTTTCTGAAACATTTATGAAACAGTTTTTGTCACAGGTTTTTATTTTGTAATTTTTCAGATAGAAGAAGAGTGGTTTGGTAGATCTGTCATACGGTCCTGTGTTAAGCTGAGTTATGATCATGCTCAGGTTAGTGAATTCACAGTAATGGAATAAATATATTTTTAAACTTTTGTTTTGCAGATGGACATCTGGTCAGTATTACCTTAATTTATAAAATTGTGCATGATACAAGAATGGAGGGCATAGTGGAAAAATCACAAGACATAGGATAACATTTCATGTCCTTGTCATAAGCAGTTTATAAAACAAGCAGAATAATATTTTCTGATGTATTTCAGAAGTGTTTCCCTATTAAAAGAATATAATTATATCAAGTTGTTTGTGGGAGTGACACCAACTATTTTGTCCATTTTGAATCTTCTGCTAATGTCTGCTCATGAAGGGCTAATTTTATGAGTTACACCCATTGCAATCACCACCATTGGGGAGGGGGTGTTCACCGATGATTTACAAACAGTTATTCTAGACATATAAATGGATGATTTTGATGTGGAAATTTTTTACTGTGTATTATTTTGAAAACATATTGCACAACCCATATGCATGTTTCCACCTAAAATCATTCAGAACATTTCCATATCTCTTAAGGGTGAGTGTTGTATTATCAGTACAAAAACATTTCCCTCAGTTACAATAATTGTTTGATGCCCTTGTCATCTCTTTGGAGGGAGACTTATAGTGTTACCTCACATGTCCATTTCCTGTCATGTCTTTGGTTTAAACATATTTTATTACCACAGTATGATACAGTGGGATTGGGCACAAGATCTAACAACTGAAATTAACCATCTCCCTACATAATACAAATATTGCAACATATTTCAACATGACAACAGTGACTAATGTTATGTATATTTAATTTGTATTGAGTGGTTGACCTTGTCCATAATTGAGGGTAAGAGTTTGGGCCTACCGAACTAATGTCTTTTATTTTGTAAACAACATATTACATTGCTAATTTTTGTCTATGATTGTAGATTATATTTTAAGATTATTATTTTAGGTAAACATGTTTATTTGAATTTGAGTTCAGGATATTGGTTTTCCCCTTGGGAATTTCCTGGTCTTCCTGATGTTTGTCATGTTCTTTACCAAAATTTAAGAGAAATTAATTTTCAGGTTTAATGGGTGCTTTACAGGTAATACAGTAGTAATAAATGCCTCTGTCCAGTATGGGTGTTAATACCTTTTAAACACAAATCAACTGTGCAGACATTAGTATGTGCATGTTTTTGTCTTTCAATCAATCTATTTCATGCCTAAAATCATCCTGAAATGTATAGGTCAATTAATAGTTATTATTTTAACAAGATTATAATAATGAATGATAATAAAAAAAACTAATCTGAATGTTCAGTTCAGCATGTCGAATATGTTACATATAGGTGGTGCTATTATTTTGACAAACATCATACACACAGAAACGATGTATGTTAATATCTTGTTTTCAGTGTGTGCAAAGAATTAAATGCTCCACCCCCACTAGCTGGTGAGCTTCATAATGTAAAAATCTGTCAAACAAGAATTCTGAAATTTAATTGCTGGGTTTTGCTTGCTTTGCTAATAGCCAATTGATTCCTGAATTGCCTTCGGAAATGAATCACTCTTGAACACTCTTCTGACAAGTTAAATTTTTATATGGAGTTAAATCCACCTTCAAAGAAATGCTTAACACTGTTCACAAAATTGTCAATAATCTTTAATACAGACGACTTAAACATTCTCATTCAAGGCAGTGATATGTTATAACCTTCGTTTATCAACAAACATTTATATTCTCTTTGATTTACCAGTACTGGGTTGTTCCACTTAATGAACTTTACCTATCATGGATGGCAGCATATAGTGTTATATGTATCTGCCCATAGCTGTCATGTCTTTCGAGAGGCCCATAATGTTACCTGATCTGTTCATTTCTTGTCATGTCTTTAGAGGGGGAGGCATATAGTGTTAACTGTATCTGTCCATTACTGTCATGTCCTTAGATGGGGAGGCATATAGTGTGACTTTCCTGTCATGCCTTTAAAGGGGGAGGCTTATATTGTTACCCGTATCTGTCCATTACTGTCATGTCCTTGGAGGGGGAGGCATATTGTGTTACCTGTATCTGTCCATTTCCTGTCATGACTTTAGAGGGGAGGCATATATTGTTACCTGTATCTGTCCATTTCCTGTCTTGCCTTTAGAGGGGGCATATAGCATTATGTGTACCTGTCCATCCCATCATATCATTGGAGGGGCATATAGTCTTACCATTATTTGTTGTGTCTTGTTATACTCTTTATTTTTCTTTGAAACAGGTTCATTAGATTTATTTGTTGAAACTTCATCAAGTTCCCATTTTTGCATAGATAAGATTGCAAACTCATTTCTACATCAAAAATAATGAGAGCTTTAGTATACACCTACCCTCCCAGCAATTTGTAACCCCACTGCCATATTGAAAAACACAAAGGATATTTTAAAAATGCACAAAACTTAGTAATTTCATTCATTAATTTATAATTTCTAACCAGATTATCAACATTCAATCCCCAATACTGTTAGTTTGTTTGCATTTCAAACCATATGGGAATTTTTATTGTAAAGAACCAGCCTGCTCACTGTCCTTTTACATTTCCTAAAAAGGCCCCTTTTCATTGAAGGTGTGAGGTTCTTTGGAACACACATACACAAAAGGTAAAAACTGTGTCATCTGCATGTAATATTTTTTATGTCTAGTTTTAATATTTCTCAAAAAAAGTTAGCAAAACAAAATGGGCAAGTGGTGTAACCTTTATGTGAATAGGTTCAGTGATGTAACACCCAAAGTCATGAAAATTTATGGAAATATTCAAAGCTTATCAAAGATGATGAACTATAAGACTTCTTTTATCTAAAGCCATAAACTTGTGCATGCTAATATGGTGGCCATTTTACTAAATAAAGTCCAATTTAGATTGAAACATGAATAAAATATCCCCTAGTGGCAATGATGTTGGTTAAGATTTTGAGCTTGGACCACTAAGTGGTGAGAGAGATTTTTTTCTAAAGTTTCTTTCCTGAATTTCTGGTGGAAAAAACTTGTTAAAGAAACAAACAATTAAGCCAAGAAAATGGGGGACCAAATGCAAGACTCAAAATGGTATGATACCAGCATCATGGAGATGTGGGTATTTCTTGGAATCTACATGGTCATGACCATTATGCAGATACCCAGATACATTTATGTGTGGATAATGACTGTTTTGAGAAGTACTACTCTCATCTTTTTATTTAGTGTGGATTTTGTTCATATTTTTGTGAAAGATTTATTGCAGTATCTAGTTGGTCATAAATAAAACTGGTGTTGATCTGACTTCCAATATGGCTGCCTCAATGGCCATCTTGAAAATCTTGTTATCACTACTTTTTCCAGGTAGCTGGTACATTATTGTGCTTTCACCATGAGATTTGTATGATGTCTAGTTGGTTCTAAACAAAGATGGTACCAATATCCAATATGACCACCATAAATGCAATCTTAAAATCAAATTATTGTTACTACTCCAAAATGGAAAGTCATATCAACTTGGGAATTCCACCACAAATTCTTTGTTATGTCTAATTGGACTTAAAAGATGTCATGTTGGTTTTAAATGAAAATGGTTCCAATCTGGAATCCAATAAAAACCACCACAGCAGTGAATTTGAAAATTTTGGTAGTGCTGATGAATATCAGAGATGGTTTCAACATTTAACAGTTAAAACAAAGAAATAGTCTTATCTTGAATTAGTGGAAATTCTTTCTGGCCAGTAGAGCATCAGTCCTGTTGAGGGACTCTTGTTTACGGGTTGTTATGAAACTTGGTAAATATAATGGTCATTGCCTGAAAATGCACATATGGATAAATCACTTTGCTCCCACAAGTTTTATCTGAGTTATTATCTTTTTTGTCATATAGATAATTCTTCTAGCTTTTTTATACGCCCACCGCAAGGCTTCAAGATGGAACATACTGTTATGATGTTGTTGTTGTTGTTGTTGTTGTTGTTGTTGTTGTTGTTGTTGTAGGGTTTAATGCTATTTTTCAGCACAAGATAGACTATACATGGCAGCCAGTATAAATGGTGGAGGAAGAACCCAGGAAAACCCCAGAAAGAACCACCAACCCACGAGAAGCTGCTGGCAAGCATTCTCACATACCCACATTGGCTGAATCTGAGACTTGAACCCATGCAGACAGAGGCGAGATGCCAGTGATCCATAATGGTGAGCGCTTTAGACAATTCGGCTACTCAGGACCCCATAATGATGTTGTCCATCTAGCCAGCCATATGTTTGTTACCAGTATTTTTCCACATAACAACTCAAGTTGTCCTCTGTGTACAGTTACCAAACTTTGTTGACTGCCTGCACTTGGGGTGTGGAAGAAGCCTATTGATTTTGGGGTCAAATGCTCCAAGGCCAAGGTCACTAATGATTGAAAGAAGATAAATTGTTTCCACACAATAACAATAGATCTACATCACAGACCTGGGCTTAATTTTGTGGATGCTTTACACATGGGGTAAGGAAGAAGCCTGTTGACTTTTGGGTCAGCAGTTCAAAGGCAAAGGTCACTGAAAAAAGAAAAATGGTTTCTTCACACATATTTCAGTATCTATACAGAGGTCTAATTAATACATGGGGTGGCATATAGTTTGCCAGTTATGATGCTCTTGTTATATATTTATAGTCTGATGTTGGTAAAAATATTTTCTTACTCAGGGATTCATAGAGGAGCCAGAGAGGGACTGGACAAGAGATTGCTTACCTCCCATTACAGAGGGTTTTTCTGTACAGAACATCAAGGACAGAGTCTTGATATTAGACAAGGTCTGTGTGTAGTTTTTAATCTTTTTATCATTATGTACCTCATGTAGCAAGGCTTATGTGGCCATAGCCATATCATTTCTTATTAAATTGAAAGTTGAATATTTTTTTTAAAATTCTTAATACCATAGCAGTGTAGTATCATGCAGTCTTAGATAATAATTGGAAATCTCAGAATTGGAAACCTCCACTTTTACCCAAGTCATTAATGGTTTGAGCTCAATGATATGAGGAGACAGTTATTGTTGTTGAGGTTAACCAATTTGATTATTTATTTATTTATTTATTTATTTATTTATCACAGATTGCTAAGAAACTGAGGAAGAAGAGATTTGACAGTGGTGCTTTGCAACTGGACCAGGTCAAGCTTCAGTATAGCCTAGATGTACAGACTGGTCTTCCAAATGGTTACTGGGTTTACCAACAGAAAGACAGTAACAGGTATACCAGTCACAGATTTAGGATTTTACAAACTAGGAGGCCTGGAAATTGAATCACTGTATATAGCAACATTTTATGCACAGTGGCTGTAAAAAAAAAAAATAATAATAATAATAATAATAATAATAATTTTCTTATTGACGGTGATTCATTTAGTCAAGGGTTATACTTCCTTGAAGCCCACTTTAGAGGAAAGTATAACAGTGTACATATGATAATAATAATTACTTAGATTATTTTGACATCTCTTTAGTATTATAAATTACTATAATGTAACACATACATACTTCAGATATCTCTTCTTAGATACTGTTATATTTTCTACATATTTTTTTATGTAGTGGAGGCTTGTTTCACAAAATTGTACTAGAGTATTGGATTATCTTTTCTTAAATCGCTCTGTTCTTTTGAGTCTTGGTGGATGAAGGTTTTCATGTGTTGTTGATCTCAGCTTGTAATGTATTGAAAAAGGCCTGAATAAATCCTGTGGAAACTCTGGTGCAGCTCCTTGTAGATATTTGTATTCAAGAACTGCCTCGTGAAAATCAGTTTACTTCTGTTTTGATGAATAACCAATAAATGCAGCTAACATAATGCTTGCTGTCCTTTTCTGAAGTTTTTAAATCAGGTGTCAGGCTGAGATTTGGCACAGTTGAACTATGACTGTCTGCACATGAAATTTTCCTTTTCTGCATGGTAACTTAAGTTCTTTAGCACTTGGACTAAAAGACCGCTTCGGTGGCCTAGTGGTTAGAGCATTCGCCTCGGATGCAGGAGGTCGCGGGTTTGAACCCCAGCCGAGTCATACCAAAAACTTTTAAAAATGGTACTAACAGCTGCCTCACTTGATGCTCAGCATTACGAGGTTAGTGTTAGTACTGGTCGACCTGGTGTCAGGATAATGTGACTGGGTGGGACATCATGCTACATGTCTGCGGCGTGATGCCCCAGTGCTAGACATCACTATAAACTTTCACACTGCAGACATTGTAGCGATATGACTGAAAAATTGTTAAAGCTATGTTAAAAATCTAAATCACACACACACACACTTGGACTAAAGATGAAGTCTATTGATTTTGGGGTTAATAGGTCAAAGATCAAGGTCACTGTCACTGAAAGAAGAAAATAGTTTCTAGACAAGAAGATTGGTTCTGCATCACAGTCCTGGACCAATCTTACTAGATAGTTTGCACTTAGGGTAAGGACAAAGCCTATCCATTTGAGGATGAAAAATGCCAAAGGTGAAGGTCACTGTGACTAAGGAAGAAATGTGGGTTTTGAACCAAAATTTGAGTTCTTGACAATGTACTTTCACCAAAGTTTTTGGATTGGGTAAAAAAGAAGCCTAGTGATTTTGGGTTGAAAGGGTCGAGGGTACTGTGGCTAAAAGAAGAAAATATCTTTTCCTTCATAGTGACTTTAGTTGTAACAGCACACCTTGACCAGATTTTGTGGAAGGCTTACAGTTTGAGACATGGAAGAGGCCGATTGATTTGGGTGGAAGGTAAAGGTTTTTGTGGCTCAAAATGAAATGATTTTGCAGAATAACTTCTATTCTAGAATAAAATCCCTAACCAAAGTTTGTGCATGGTTTGCATTCAGGGTAATAAAGAAACTTATTGATTCTGTGGTCTTGAGGTAAGATGTCATGGTGATGGGAAATCTAATACGAAAATAATATTTTCTTTCCAGTAATGTTAGGTTAAGATCATGTACCTTTACCAAAGGTCAATGTCATTGAGACCCATTAATCAGTGATCTTCAGACTCAACCATGCCCTACATTAAGAACTATTAAACATATAGGTGACATCATTATGTCAGGACATTAAGAATAGGTGACAGTGTAATGTCAGGAAAATACATACTGGTGACAGTGTAATGTAAGGACAATACATATAGGTGACATCTTTATGTCAGGACATTATGTATAGGTGACAGTGTAATGTCAGGACAATACATATAGGTGACATCTTAATGTCAGGACATTATGTATAAGTGACATGGTAATGTCAGGACAATACATATAGGTGACAGTGTAATGTCTGGACCATATATATAGGTGACATGGTAATGTCATGACAATACATATAGGTGACATCTTAATGTCAGGACAATACATATAGGTGACAGTGTAATGTCAGGACAATACATATAGATGACAGCTTCATGTCAAGACATTACATATAGGTGACATCTTTATGTCAGGACATTATGTATAGGTGACAGTGTAATGTTAGGACAATACATATAGATGACATTCTAATGTCAGGACAATACATATAGGTAACATTCTAATGTCAGGATGTTATGTATAGGTGAGAGCTTAATGGCAGGACAGTACATATAGGTGACAGCTTCATGTCAAGACATTACATATAGGTAACATTCTAATGTCAGGATGTTATGTATAGGTGACAGCTTGATGGCAGGACAATACATATAGATGACAGCTTCATGTCAAGACATTACATATAGGTGACATCTTTATGTCAGGACATTATGTATAGGTGACAGTGTAATGTCAGGACAAGACGTTTAGGTGACAGTGTAATGTCAGGACCATACATATAGGTGACATCTTAATGTCAGGAAAATATATACAGGTGACAGTGTAATGTCAGGACAATACATATAGGTGACATCTTAATGTCAAGACATTATGTATAAGTGACATGGTAATGTCAGGAAAATACATATAGGTGACATTCTAATGTCAGGATGTTATGTATAGGTGACAGCTTAATGTCAGGACAATACATATAGGTGACGGGGCCCCGAGTGGCCTAGTGGTCTAAAGCGCTCTCCGTTACGGATCACTGCCATCTAATCTCTGTCTGCGTGGGTTCGAATCTTGGATTCGGCGAATGTGGATATGTGAGAAAGCTTGCCAGTAGCTTCTCGTGGGTCAGTGGTTCTTTCCGGGGATTTCCTGGTTTCTTCCTCCACCATTAATACTGGCCGCCATGTATAGCCTATCGTGTGCTGTAAAATGGCGTTAAGCCCCACAACAACAACAACAACAACAACAACATATAGGTGAGAGCTTCATGTCAAGACATAACATATAGGTGACATCTTTATGTCGGGACATTATGTATAGGTGACAGTGTTATGTCAGGACAAGACATAGGTGACTGTAATGTCAGGACAATACATATAGGTGACATCTTAATGTCAGGACATTATGTATAGGTGGTAGTGTAATGTCAGGACAATACATACAGATGACAGCATAATGTCCGGTCAATGCATATAGGTGACATCTTAATGTCTGGTCAATAAATATAGGTGACAATGTAATGTCAGGACAAGATATATAGGTGACAGTGTAATGTCAGGACCATACATATATTTGACATCTTAATGTCAGGACAATACATATAGGTGACATCTTAATGTCAGGACATTATGTATAGGTGACAGTATAATGTCAGGACAATACATATAGATGACAGCTTAATGTCAGGTCAATACATATAGGTGACATTGTAATGTCAGGACTATACATATAGGTGACA
Organism: Megalonaias nervosa; assembly: GCA_016617855.1. Taxonomy (NCBI): domain Eukaryota; kingdom Metazoa; phylum Mollusca; class Bivalvia; order Unionida; family Unionidae; genus Megalonaias; species Megalonaias nervosa. The sequence goes on along the minus strand of JAECUM010008040.1, from coordinate 74,007 downwards.
GCTTAATATCAGGACAATAAATATAGGTGACATCTTAATGTCAGGATATTATGTATAGGTGGCAGTATAATGTCAGGACAATACATACAGATGATAGCATAATGTCATGTCAATACATATAGGTGACATCTTAATTTCTGGTCAATTCATATAGGTGACAGTGTAATTTCAGAATAATACATGTAGGTGACATTCTAATGTCAGGATATTATGTGTAGGTGACAGCTTAATGTCAGGACAATACATATAGGTGACAGCTTCATGTCAAGACATTACATATAGGTGACATCTTTATGTCAGGACATTATATATAGGTGACAGTGTAATGTCAGGACAAGACATATAGGTGATGGTGTAATGTCAGAACCATACATATAGGTGACATCTAAATGTCAGGACATTATGTATAGGTGACATCTTAATGTCAGGACAGTATATGTAGGTGAAAGCTTCATGTCAAGACATTACATATTGGTGACATCATAATGTCAGGACATTATGTATATGTGATAGCTTAATGCCAGGACATCACATACTGGTTTGTCAAGACATTACCTATAGGTTACAGCTTAATGTCAAAACTTACATATAGGTTACAGCTTCATGATTTAATTTTTGCAATACAGTATTCATTTCCAGTAAATTTTTCATAATGAACAGAGAGCTCCCCTATTCTAGAAGAAAGGGTTCACATGGCCCAAAGTTTAACAATATTGAACCTAGATGCAGTCTGACTACATTTATCATTGTACACCATTTACACATGAATGTACCTGTGTAGGGAAAATAAAGTAAAACAGTATTGTTCAGTTTATAATAAAATGAAGTCCTACATCTGACAAACATGATGGTCTTGAAAAGTAAAAATAAAAATATTATTTAATGTCATATGGTTTGGCAGTACAGGTGTGTGATATGGTTTTAAGGATAGAGGAAGACTACAGAGCTTCCATCTTGACTAGCTACTATGTTGACCTTTCTGTATCTTGACAGATCAATCTGATATTTCAGTGCTTTGCACTAGTAAATCTATTGCATTTTATGAGTTGCCTCCTTTAATGCCAACATTAACCAACAGCATGTAACAGTGGTGCATTGTACATCGGCCAAAAATGGTGGAGACAATCAACTTCAAAAGATAACTCTGTAAGTTTAATATCAAAAGCCTGACTACATACCAGAGAGAAACCATTATAGATGTATTTGAGGGAAAGGATGTATTTGTGCAAACATGGACCATCAGTGGAAAATCACTTATTTATGAGTCTATTCCAGCTGTGTGTATCCCTTGTCTCAAACATGGAGGAACACTATTCAAACATGGAGGAACACTGTTCAATTTTTACAACCTGATTTTGATTGGATGTGGTGGCTTTGCCACTGAATGCAATGAAATTCACAGACCCGAAGCACTGAAATATTGGATTGATCCACCACAGTGTAGATAGTTAACTTATTGGAATCATGGCTTGTGAAGATGTATAGCTTCCCACTTACCAGTCTCACATGTGCTGGTTTGTGATATGGATCTTTTGCCAGCAGTGACACACACTATGTGTTTTGACCATTGCACTACCCAGCCACATCCACACACACATTTATAATGGTGAATTTTTTTACTATAGAATTAAAATTAATTTTTTATACAAGTTAAGAAGATATTTTTTTATTGTTGATATTTATTTACACTAGCATTCAAATTATTGATTCACTTCCAAAAGAGACACTTTTATAATGGTGAATTTTTATACTGTAGCATTCAAATGAATGATTTCATTTTTCAAGTTAGTAATTTCATTTTCTATACAAGTTGATAAGAAAGCTAAAATTTATCTTACAATGTAGCATTCAGGTGAATGATTTCATTTTCTATACAAGTTAAAGAGACAGGTAAAATTAATTATTCCAGGTTGATAGAGGAGTTTATGCTTCTGGCCAATATGGCTGTTGCCCACAAAATCAACTCTGCATATCCTGAAAAAGCCCTCCTGAGACGACACCCTCCACCCCAGTCCAAAATGGCTGATGATTTGGTAAGGTTTGTCATGCACTGGCAATATGCAGTACCTACTCATGGCCATATTTTTAGTATATGTCAAAGTAAAATGAAGATGTTGAATCATCTGTGTGTGTGTGTGTGTGTGTGTGTGTGTGTGATGTCTCTTAAAAAGTAATATGAAAATAGGGAGAATCACTTGAATAGGATGGCCACATGTACAGTTCTTTTAGGTTATGTGAATTTCTCATCATAGTTGTGGATGCATCAGTGGAGAAACCAAGATTATGGATATACCAATGAATAATCCAAGAGTGCTGATATACCAATGAATAATCCAAGAGTGTGGATATTCTTTGTTTATCCATGATTACAATTACACATTAGAAGGAACTATTTTTTTTTTTGATCCTCCATTAAAGGCTGGTTTTTTTATGCATTAACCATAAAGTGGAACATATTATGTTATGATTTCCACCCATCTGTTCTGTATTTCATTTCCACAAAGTTCTACACCAACTTCTATTACCGACTTGTAAGTAGCTTACATTTGAGGTAAGAAAGAAACCTGTCAAAATCAAGCAGACAAGGTCAAATGACAACGATGCTGAAACTGAAAATGGTATAATATTTCCACACAGTAACTTGACAATACCAGATACATGAACCAAACTTTGTAAATGTGTTTCATTTTGGATTTCAAGGAAAGACATCAAATGATTTTGGAGTCAGAAGAAAAGATGATCAGTCATGGTCATGGTGAAGGGAGGAAAATTGTATTTGTATAATATCTTTAGGTCTTTGTCACCTATTTTTAACAACCTTTGTGTACAGCTTGCTTATGAGGGAAAGAAAGAAAAGGTCAAGGGCACAGATAATTAAGGAAGGAAAAACTTTTTCTGTAAAACATTAGTTCTGTACCACATGTCTTGTCTAAAGTTTGTATGTTGCTTGCATTTAAGACTGACTTTTTAATGAAAAGTTCTAAGTTAAAGGTCACAGGGACTGAAAGAAGGAAAATGTTTCCAAACAATAACTTGTGTACTTGCTCCCTTGACCAGGGGCGTAGCTATCATATAGCAAGAGTATGCAAAGCATAGGAGCACAGGAATAATTTTGGTGCACTATAGACTAGACAGGGGCCCATTTGTAAGTTTTGCATAGGGGCCTGCAAAGGACCCACATATCCTAGCTATGCCACTGGCCTTGACTAAATTGTACAAATGATTTGCATTTCAGGTAAAAAAATAACTATTAATTTTTGTGTCCAAACATTAGAGACACTGACTCAACGAGGAAGAATTATTTCTGCATATCATGAGCTCCTTAAAACCTGTTTCAACTAAACTTTGTGGATAACTTACCTTTGAGATAAGATGGATGCTTATTTATACTGGTGTCAGAAGTCAAAAGTCAAGATCACATGGACTAAAAGATGAGAAAATTATTTCCATAAAATTACTAAAGTTCTGTATGACATACCATTGACTAAACTTTGTAGATAACTTTGCATTTTAAACAAGAAAGACATACATGGGGGAGGGGGTTTAAAGGTCAAAGGTCAAGGTAAAAGGGATTGAGTGAAAGAAAACAGTTTCTGCAGAATAATTCAAGTGTTGTGTCATATACCAAGACCAAATTTTGTGGATGGCTTGCATGAAGACAAGAAAGGAACCTACTGATTTCATGGTCAATAGGTCAAAGGTCAAGGTCACTGACACTGAAAATAAATGTGTCAAGGGACCAAAATAAAACTCTTGAAGGGGAGGGTTACTGAATATTGAGCAATGAAATTCCTTGCAAAGACCATGGCAGAAGAAACTGATAATTAAGTGTTTCAATTTTCTTGAATTAACAAGAAACAAGTAATGATATATGTGACTGCTGTTTTTGTAGTTGACACAAATTGATTCTTTTATGTTAAAACAACTACCTGCTATCAAGAATTTACTACATATAGGATCAAAAGTGCAGTACATTATAGGGTCACCACACTGAAAATAGGCTAATCAACATGATTCCCTCTGGAAAAAGCACACTTCAGTCTCTAATTTTGTACATATGTCATCTGAGCTCCCACATTGCTGAGATCCCTTTTAGGATAGCTGGGAAATATTTAAAGGCCAAATTTACAAAACTTTAGTTACAGTGATATGATTAGAATTTTCAACCTTTATATATGCAGATAGATACAAAGTTCAAACAACTTGGCACCAGATTAACTGAATACTTTTACTCCAGTTTTGAAATTCATAGTTTATTATTGCTTTTCTACTAAAAATCAACCAAGCATCCCAAAACTGAAATATTTAAAAGAGCTTTACAGACAGTGGTGTTTTAATATGAAGTTTCTTACCTAAAGATATGAAATAAGGCATGTCCCTTGCTGCTTTTAAACACAAATGTACAGCATTTGTATTAATCCCAAATGATATAGTTTTGTAAACATCTTGCCATATTTTAAAACTTTCAGTCTGTGGTAATTACCTCCAGCCATCAGTTACTATCTCCAGTCTGTTTTAATATTTATACAGTTCATGTATTTTACACAATGTGACTACAATATATCTTAATGCATCTCTACCGTGTGTAAGATGAGCCTTTGGCCCAACAGCCCATCAAGAATAAATAAAGTCAGTTACCAGGCTTTGTGGATGGCTGGTACTTGGGATAGGAAAGCACCTTATCAATTTAGAGATCAAAGATCAATGGTCAAAGCCACTGCAACTGAAAGAAGAAAAATAGTTTCCTTGCACAATAACTCAAGTTCTCCACCATCCACAGTTACATGAATTTGTGCATGACTTGCACTTGGGGTAAGGAAGAAGGCTATTGATTTGGGGGTCAAAGGTTAAGGTCACTGTCACTGAAAGAAATAAGTTTTTTTTCTTCACAAAATTTCATTTGATGACCATGCACCTTCACCAGGGGTTTTGTAGGTTTTGCACATTGGGATTTAAAATAATCCTATCAATTTTTTTTTTGTCAAAATGTCAAAGTGGAATGTTGTTATGACCGCAAAAGAAACATGGTTTTCACATGATAACTTCATCTAGGCTATGTACCTTTTCCAAAATTTTGTGGAGGGCTTGCACTTAAATTTTGGAAGATTCCTTTTGATTTTGGTGGAAAAGTCAGGGGTCAGAGTCTTTCTGGCTCAATGAAAAATGGGTTTTTCAGAATAACTTTTACTGTAGTGTATGCTCCTTGACCAAACTTTGTGGATGGCTTGCACTTACCAATAAGCTAATAAAGAAACCCATGGATTGTGTGGTCAAAAGATCAGATGTCATGACCATAATATGTCTATAAAAGTAAATAATTCTATGCAGTAAGTTTTGTTGAAGACTGGATACCTTTACCAAAGGTCTAGGTCACTGAGACCCATTTCTCAATAATCTCCAGAGTCAACCACATCCTACTAGTACCTACACATAAAGAACTATTGAAAACAGTGTAGGTGTATAATGTGCCATTCTTGGTACTCCTGTTGCTAATATATGATTCATGGACTACTTATGCTGCTAATATATGATTGACTGACTGCTTATACTGCTAATATATGATTCACTGACTACTTATACTGCTAATATATGATTCACTGACTACTTATACTGCTAATATATGATTCACTGACTGCTTATACTGCTAATATATGATTCACTGACTGCTTATACTCTGATATATGATTTACTGACTACTTATACTGCTAATATATGATTCACTGACAGGGACAAGAGTGTTCTTCATTTTAATGCTATCTTTAGAATACAGTTAAGATGCTATGTATTGCTGATGTTCTCAACTACTGTTCTTTGAACACTTACATGTGTTTAAACAAATATGATTTAAAGTTTATACTGAATTTTTCCATGGAAACCTAATTACTTGGACATTAATAAGGTGAGGAAACTTTCAGTGGGCAATTTATTGTTTTAAAATTGTATCAGTGCTGACAACATGCCATTTTGTCTTTGATCCAAAAATTTCATTCAGGAATGTGATAAAAATAATTCTTTATTATGCATCAATGTTGCACAGGAAAATTCAGTTCAAAATCATCTGTCTAATCCTTTGATACTTTGCACAAGGGATTTATTGGTTTGGCACTTTAATTTGTTGTCCCCCACTTTAATTTGTTGTTCATACCACACTGGAGGACCTATATTCAAGGTCAAGGTTACATCTCCATGTTATAAGTTTTCCAACACACTTCTTTCCATTCTCTAACTTGAGATTTAGTTGAGATTAAGGGGCGTGACTTTGTATACTTATGAATCATCATGAAAAGGTATGTAAGTCAATTCTTCATTCAAATTCTATATTGAAGGTCAAGATCACAGCTCAGTATTTTAAGTTTTCCATTACACTTTCCCTTTCATGCTGTAACTTTATGGCCTTGTGAGATTAAGATATGAAAACTGGCATACTGATATATCATTAATAAAAAATGTTTAAACCACTTTGGGCTTTCTATCTTCAAGGTCAAGATCAGGACTCAAAATGTTAGGTTTCCATGACACTTTCCTTTCCACTCTATAACTTTAGAGCTGTTTGACATTAAGGGATACAACTTACACTATGTCCTGTATTATGCTGCATGACATCATTATCAGGTTTGTCAGAAACCATGCTGAAGGTCAATGTCAGGGTGTAATGTGGTGAATTTTGCATTACACTTTCCTTTCCCCACTTTACTTTAGGAGCCACTTGAGATGAAGGGATGAAATTTGTTTGAACTATACATCATTACTGGAAGGTGCATTTGTGTTCCACATTGAGGGTCATGTCTTTAAGTTCAAGTTCACTGGCCAGCATTTTAAGTTTCAGGCCCATTTTCCATTGTGTTTCTAACTTGAAGCTCTTTAAAACAAGTGGATGAAACTTGGTATATTTATATATTATCAGTAAAAGATGTGTTGCATACCATGTCATTATTGTCAAGGTCAGAGGTCAGTATTTTAAGATATCTTTTCTTTTGACCTTATTACACTAATGCAGTTTGAGGTACAGAGATGATCCATGATACATTTTCTCATTTTTATGATATCATGTATTACAGTCAATGTTTTATTTTCAAGGTCACTAATGATGTCCTCTCCCTCCTCCATTCTTTACTTTCAGTCTAATGCCCATTTAGATAGGACAATAAAATGTAATTATTTTCCATGTCTGCCCATTAAACTCAAAGTGGCCTGAAAGATTGCTGTCAAATTTCATTCTTGTGAACTTTTGTGACCCCCGCCATATTGCATGGAGGTCAAATATTTTGGTTGTTTATTTATTTATTTTTTGTCATAAAACAAAAATAACATGAGCATAAAACAGTTGCATCAATAATGTTTTATTTCTACTTTTCCAGTTCCTTAAAAATTTCTTATTCATTGTTTTATAACTTTTCTTTTCAGAGAGAATTATGTGAAAATCTTGGAGTCCCCATAAATATAAGCAGTGCAAGAGATCTGCAGGTAAATTGTCATCATTACATAGAAATAGAATTAAACCAAGGCTTCTGCATTACAATATACACAAACATCTCTTATTTCTTTGTGGTAATATTATACAAATTAAAGTATTAAACTTTATTGACAATAAAAGTTAAATGTTTTAAAATCTGATGGAAATGTTAAAAGAAAAATTGCCAATGCCAACAAAAGGTTTACTTGTATTTCATCATATATCATATGTTCACTAAATTACCATTCCTGCATGGAGATATTTAGCAATTACACTGTTATTTCAGGAGATGAAAATTTTGTCCTCTAATACAGGAAAGCCAGAACATATAAAGAATGCAAATGTAAATATGTAACCATCAGCATATGTGAAATCATTTCAGTAATGTGTGTATATTGCAAAAAGTTCCTCATTTTCACCCCTCTTGTTAATGAGAGGACATAGGTATAATTTTTCTCTTATTAACGAGAGGACAGAGGTATTAATTTTTCTCCTGACAATGGTCATCATCAAAGTAATCAGGTCTTGTTTCGAGTCATATCTGCTGCATCAGCAATATTCAAGTCATCTTTAAAGTCATATCTGCTGCATTAGCATTATTCAGGTCTTGTTTAAAGTCATATCTGCTGCATCAGCAATATTCAGGTCTTGTTTAAAGTCATATCTGCTGCATCAGCAATATTCATGTCTTGTTTAGAGCTATATCTGCTACAAAAAGGAGCAGCTAGAGTTTTTTTTGATGCTGATTTAGATACACCATTAATAAATCTTGTTAAACTCGTGTATTCCATTTCCACAGAGAACTCGGCTTCAAAAGGGTTATCTTAAATGTAACTTTAAATTTGTCAAAAATGTAGATATGTATGAGCAAAGATCTATCTCAAACAACAGTTTATCCAAAGTTTTATAAAAAGAGTTTTGCTTTTTCTGGAGCCAAACTATAGAATTCCATACCACCTTATATAAAGTTAGCTGACTCATGCCAAGCTTTCAAAAAGCTTCTTAGTCAACATCTACAGAAACAATCATTTGTATGATTTTGTTTAATTCAGTACTACTCCTTAAAACTTTGTCATACCATGTACTCACCTATTATGTTTTACACTTTTGCTGCTACTATTTTTATGAATCCTGTATGTACTCATCCTAAAAGCCTTGTGTATATTTTATTGTAGCAGTAGATCAATTATCTAGTTTTTAATAGCATTTATTTTCTAAAGACACCTCATCTTGTAGAAATTGTTTATTTTATATATGTATACGTGCAGTTGTAGAAGGCCACAAGGAATACTGGTCAGTTGACCAAACGAGCTGCTTCTTTAAATAAAGTCATTATTATTATTATTATTATTATTATTATTATTATTATTATTATTATTATTATATTGTCCAATTTGAATGTCCACCAAAGCATTGCAGGATAGAAGGACAGAAGAATATTCTCAACTTGAGTCAGTACTGCTGTTCAGGGGTATGAACTGTGTCTATTACTGTAAATGAGTTATAAATTTCTGGAATAAGAATTAAAAAGCTGAGACCATATGATTTATTGTTTTTGTTTGAACTCCATGAAATCCAATTTATTAGATGAAAATCCTAGACTCTAGGTAAAAAGGAAACAGCCAAACAACTAGTTCTTCTAAATGGCTCCACTTTTTGACCAGATAGGGAGCTTGGAGCCTAGTTTGCCAATTTCTGGAATGAACTCTGGTTATATGAGCAATATTCTGGTCCTATGTTCAAGTGTTTGAAGATCATATCTGCTACATCAGCAATACTCAGGTTCTGTGTTAAAACTTTTGATAGTCATATCTGCTACATCAGGTCCTGTATAAAGGTTTTGAAAGTTATATCTGCTTCATTGGTTGTTTTCATTCACAAGTGAGACATTCTGTAAAACACGTGTTTTCTCATACATAAAATTTCTTGAGATTTTTTTTATACATTGCAACTACATGATTTACAGAGTAATTTCCAGTATTTATTTGAATTTCAGCGATCACTTTGGAGCTATTCCAACCCAGATGATGAGTACTCAGTGGCACGCATGCAGGTTATGGTTTCACTTTGTGCCAAACCAATGCAGGTAAAAAGGAACAAGTTATGTTTTCCTAACTCATATCTTGTAATGTCTTTAATGCAGATTAGGGATGACTGAGTACTCGGCCTGAACACCCAGACCAGGCCAGGTTTGCATTATCTCGAAATACCTGGTCTGGCCAGGTTTTAGGATAAAAATTTAATCTTGCCTTGTTGGTCCCCCATCCTCAGTAGTAATAATAAAAACACCTTGTTTTATGGTGGACAAAAATAGGGGTGAGATGGGGGTGGGGAAACAGGACAAAATGGGAGTGGAGAATCCCAACCCAGTAAAAACTGACCCAGCCAGGTGCCCAGACTTGGAACCCAGCAAAATTTCCCCATACATTCACCCTGGTGCAGATATTAAGTTTTAAATGAGAGATGCAACAATGTAAATATTTACATTAGAAATGTAAATAAGTCAGTAGTAAATGAGATTTTTAGCTCACCTCTAAACAGTTATATATGCCATAACATGATATGTCAGTTATAAAACACTATTTTTAAAATCAACACCAACCCCACCCCTGAGATGATCATATTTTTAAAAACAATGTTTAGCAATCTTAGCAAGGAAAAACAGTAGAAGACAGAGAAGTCAAGAGACACTTTTCTTTATAGCAATGATATATATCCATAAACAGTAAACAGTCCTGCTGAGTTCTCATGTAGAACTATCCTGTGGCACACCTATAATCATTACCTTTGTAATATCTTTTTATGGCTTTGGTGACATTATTTTGCTCTTAGATCATGACCACATTAGTTTTTGGCATGTTTTATGCATAATAACATACCTATAATCGTGACATTTGCAAAGGAATGCATCTTCAGGAGTGTGCCATGCTTATTGCAAAATTGGTCTCTGGGAACTATATTTCATGCTTCATTGACTTTGTGTTTAAAGTTCATTTTGTTTATGATCAAAATCATGACATGGATGCATCTCTGTTAGTACTTTTCCATTCCAACCAAAGAAGGTCACTGTGACCTACATTTTATGCTTTACTAAGATATGTTAAGTATTTGTGTTGGCATAGATTCTTCCATGCTGTATACAGCATAACATTATTCAAAGGCCAGCCATGTTTATTCAGTGTCAGACCGGACATGTTAAATACTCTATTGTATATCCGTGATAGTTAACCCCAAAAAACAGCATGCAGGCTGGATCTGGCCCATGACCTGGTTTTATCCATTAATTTACATTATAGGTATGGTTTTAAAAATTATGCAGATCACACTCTGTCATTGCCTGGTTTACCCTCATTAAATTAACTATATATAGTTATGGTGAGTGCATAAGGAATAATGTTGTTCAATGGAGCTATTTTGGGAACACTTTATTATGGAAGATTGGTCAGTGGCTTCTGTCAGGCAAGCAACGGGCTTCTTATAACAAATATTATTGAACTGTCTGGTGTAGATCATGTCATTATTAAGGATAATGAATCAAACATAAATTGAACAGCTTTATGCCATTGTAATATCTAATAAATGGTAATGATGTAATGTTGCATGGCTAGGTTATGTAAAACTGACATTATGATCTAAAGACACTATTAGATGAGTGGACTGCATAATCTTTATTCTGCCTCTACTTTGATATTATGAAAAAGAATGTCAATTTGTACATTTAATTGCTTTATGTATTGTATGCCCTCTGTGTGTGTGTGTGTGTGTGTGTGTGTGTGTGTGTGTGTGTGTGTGTGTGTGTGTGTGTGTGTGTGTGTGTGTGTGTGTGTGATCTTAGCACAATACATGCCATATAGTATCAATTTACAGTGCAGAGATATAAAGGCACACAAACAACAGTCTAGACTTCATTGTGTGGATACATTTTTGTATGGTATTATTTCTGTTGGATATAATTAATGGTTGCACTGGAGACTACTGAAAGCATCACAGAGGTAAGCTATCTAATAGTTTATTACACTCTAGAAAACATGCTGTTCAGTTGAGTATGTTATGATATGATGTCCACCTATTATCGATTTTGTTTTTGTACATTAAATCAGGTTCTGCACCATCTACACTTACCAAAGTTAATGCATGGCTTGCACTTGGGTAAGGAAGAATCCAATTGGCCAAAGGATTGAAGGTCAAGGTTATTGTTACAAAAGAAGGAAAATGGTTTCTGCACAATAACTTTAGTTCTATATCTCATACCTGAAAAAATTTTGCAGATGTCCTGCACTTGAGATAAGGAAGAAGTCTGTCAGTTTTGGGGCCAAAGGTCAAGGCAGCCATGAATGAAAGAAGAGAAGTGGTTCTGCAAAATAACATTACCAGTGGTTCTACTTTCACATATCCAGACCAAACTAGGTGGATGGTTTGCAATGAGGTGGGGAAGTATTAATTTTGGGGCAAAAGGTCAAAACTAAAGATTACAGTGATTGAAAGATGGAAATTTTTTTTCACACAATAACATTAGTTCTATATCATGGAGCTAGACCAAACTTTGTTGACAACTTGCATTTGGAATAAAAAAAAATACAAAGTCAAGGTCATGTGAATGAAAGAAGAAAATTGTTTCCACACAAATTTTATGGATTGCTTGCACTTTTGGTAAGGAAGAATCCTATTGATTTTGAAGTCAAAAGGTCAACAGTCAAAGTCACTGCAACAAAAAGAAAAATTATTTCTCTAGAAAGATTTCTAGACCATGTACATTCACCGAAGTTTGTGGACGACTTGCACATTGTGCAACAAAGAAGTCTGTTGATTATGGGAATCAAAGGTCAAAGGTCACAGTCACTGCATCCAGTAGAGAAAATGCTTTTGCATAGACTATGCACCATGATCTAAATTTGTGGAGGACTTGCACATAAGGTATGTAAGAGGACTACTGATTTTGGGGTTATAAAAATTATAGTTAGGTTAATTTTCACTCAAGGAAACCTGGGTTTTTGCAGAATAATTTCTGTTTCAGAGTAAGTTCCTTAACAAAATATTGAAGATGGCCTTCTACAATGGAGAAACCTATTGATTCTGGGATTTAAGGTTGAGGTCACAGTCATAGCAAGACTAATGAGAAAATAAATTGTTTCTGAACTGTAAGACCAGGTAACTTGACCTAAGGTTCAGGTCATTGAATCCCTTTGGTCAGTAATCACCAGACTCAACCATGCCCTCCTAGTGGTTACAAAGAGGACTGTAAAACATGGGGCATGCATACAATGGTGTCAGTCTTGGTACTCTTGTTGTTATGTAGTCAGATGTGACTATTGAATTGACCTAATTTAATCAGCAATTATTTCACAGACTTTGTGAATATTGCCTTGGAACAGCTATTTCAACCATTTTATGCCTTTTCAGAATGCAAAGTATTTTTGTGCTGGTTGTTTGGATGATGAAAACCTGTACCGTCACTATGCCCTCAATGTACCATTGTATACACACTTCACCAGCCCCATCAGGCGTTACCCAGACATCCTTGTACACAGACTTTTAGCTGCAGCTCTGGGTAAGGATAGACTATTGTTACACTTAATATTTTGCTGGCCCAGAAATCTTTTTCACAGAGAACTGTCAGTTTGTTGTTAAAAATTTTTAATTTACAGTTTAATATCATAGCAATTATCCATGTCAGAGTAACTGATAAAGCTGGAAATTATTTTATAAGGTATGTACCAGTAACAAGTGGTTTTAATCTATATGCAGGTTGAAGGTGAAACTATGTACCAGTCAAACTGTATCTTTATATTTTTATTTATCAAACACATGTACATATCTTCTGAATAAATATTTTACACTTTCTTTATTTGAAAGCCTTGGAGTGGGCTCCATGTTTAAGACACAATATTACTAGAAAGTCTTGGAGTGGATATCATAGTATGGTTCCTGGTTCAAGTGTTACAACTCTAGGTCCTAAAATATTCAACAGAAAGAAAATGAAACCAACAATTTAAATAAAATCAACATTGTGAAATAAATTCCAAATAATCCTAAATGTCCTGTCACAAGTCCAATAATATGGATTGTTCAGAATGAATTCCAGTAGTCTTGTATGTCCTGATATAACACAGTGACGTAATCCAGAAAGTCTTTGAATGAGTTCACAAAAATCTAAAGTAATGTATTAATCCAAAAGTCAGTGAGTAATTTAGTAATTCCAGTGAATATTTTAAATAAATAATTCCTCTCGATTTATATCTGACAGACTGTTTTAACACGGAATGAATTATTTGTTTATGAAATCCCTATGTATACACATTTTTACTTGACCTATAACATAACAGAATTTGAAGATTTCCAATGGAAAATCCAAGTCTAACAGTAAAAAAGACAGACTTTGAACTCTTGCTATGTAAACATTCTGTTTACAATATACAGTCATGGACAAAAGTTAGGCACACAATATAAATTAAATATACATAACACAAGACAGTATTTTGAATAACCTTTGTCCCTTTTTTTCTTTTTTATTTAATTACAATATGGTATACAGAGTTTCAACCATTGATAACTTTTCATGATTTTGAACTGATAAATATTTGTCTGAGTTCCTTGATAAAATTTATATAGAATACTCTTTTACTGAATCTCATCTGTTAGACTATTCATGCTAAATAATAACTCTTTCATTATGATTACTGCCAATATGTTAAATTTCATGTTGGTTACTGTGTGGTAGATTTCTTCCAATCAGATTTTGGTAATGTGGGTTACTGTGTGGTAGATTTCTTCCAATCAGATTTTGGTAATGTGGGTTACTGTGTGATAGATTTCTTCCAATCAGATTTTGGTGATGTGGGTTACTGTGTGGTAGATTTCTTTCAATCAGATTTTGGTAATGTGGGTTACTGTGTGGTAGATTTCTTCCAATCAGATTTTGGTAATGTGGGTTACTGTGTGGTAGATTTCTTCCAATCAGATTTTGGTAATGTGGGTTACTGTGTGGTAGATTTCTTCCAATCAGATTTTGGTAATGTGGGTTACTGTGTGGTAGATTTCTTCCAATCAGATTTTGGTAATGTGGGTTACTGTGTGGTAGATTTCTTCCAGTCAGGTTTTGGTCACATAGATTACTGCTACTGGGATGTAAGGAAAAATCCAGGAAAAAGAATAGGTTCATTCCTGCCTGGAAAACCCTTTAATCTGCAAATATTGATGAAAGTCAGGAGAAAATAGTGCATTTTCAGCCAAGTCTTGAAAAATTATGTAATTGAGATGTAATTTAAGTAATTGTGTGTTAAATTTATGGATTTTTTACCAGAATTTTTGAAGGATGTGGAACTCCTCAGTCAGTTGAGGTGCAATTGCTATATGGATCATGTGTTTGCTTTTCATAAACATATTTGTATAGTCAATCCAAACAGTCATGTAATGAAACTGGTCAAGTAAGCTGTTTACCCTGTAGTCAACTCCATATCAGTATCTTATATTTTGTAAAAGGTATAAAGTCCCAGTTGAGTGTAACATTGTGCCTACAAGTGAGACAGTTGTCTGTGACATGTGATCTTGATAAGTTAATGAGAAAAATAGTAAAGTCTATCATTCCCAGTTCCCCTTTTGATATGTAAATTTAATGAAAATGTGTCATGATATATCTTTCCATATTATCTAGTAGTACACACTTTAAACATGGATTTAAACAGTATCAATGATAGTAATCTTTGACATCACTCCCACCCCAACTTGCCTTTGTAGTGAATTTTACTATCAGACCTTGCTAAATATGTAAAAATCTATCAACTACTGGGGCATTTTACAGTGCAGAATACCACACATAGGGATGGGTGGTTGAATGGTCTGAGATACTTATCTTTAAAGACGATTCACACTTCACACAACTCACCTCTATCCTTGTGAGTTCAACCAGCATCGGTATGTGATCAAGCTTGCCTGTAACTTCCTGTGGATCGGTGGTTTTTCATTGGGTCTTCCCAGTTTCTTCCTTCATCAATAAACTGGCTGCCATGTATAGCCTAACATGTGCTGAAAATGGCTTTAAACCCCACTAAACCAGCCTATGCTTGTCCTTGTAGATTAACATTGACAAGACACAAATTTCAAGCAGAAGCAGACAAATCACTGCCATGTTATTTATTTGCTTGTTGATCACCATTTCATCCAGAAGCAAAGAAAAAAAACCCCACTGTCATGTAGATTACTGTCATGAGTCAAGGAAGACATTTGATTTTGATTCAGGACCAATCAGATCACTGTCATATTGATTACTTTCTTGTAGATTACTGTCATGAGCCAAACAAGACAACTGATTTCATCCAGAAGTAATCTGACCACTGCCATATTAGATTACTGTCATGAGCCAAAACAAGACAACTGATTTCATGCAGTTATTATTTAGCATGAATAGTCTAACAGATGAGTTTCAGTAAAAGAGTATTCTATATAAATTTTATCAAGGAACTCAGACAAATATTTATCAGTTCAAAATCATGTAAAGTTACCAATGGTTGAAACTCTGTATATAAAAAAAAGGGACAAAGGTTATTCAAACAAGACTGACACCTGATTTCATTTGGAAACAATCAGACCACTGTTGTATAGGTTACTTTCTTGTACATTACTATCATGAGCCAAACAAGACTAACACATGATATCATCCTGAAGCAATCAGACCATTGTTGTATAGATTACTTTCTTGTACATTATTATCATGAGCCAAACAAGACTAATACCTGATAACATCCTGAAGCAATCAGACCACTGTTGTATAGATTACTTTCTTGTACATTATTATCATGAGCCAAACAAGACTAGCACATGATATCATCCTGAAGCAATCAGACCATTGTTGTATAGATTACTTTCTTGTAGATTACTGTCATGAACCAAATAAGACACCTGAGTTCATCCAGAAGCTGGCAGATCACTGCAATGACAGGAAGTTAGCAGCCAGACATGTTCAAGATCTCAGCTCAGAGCTTTATTTTGCAATTTTTATAAAGGTAAGACAAATTAGAAAACTTCAAAATTTTGAAATTGTGTATCTTATTCATTTAAGAGAAGAAAAAAAATTGTAATTAAATTGATGAACAATAAATCTTAGGTCTTGTATTGTTTTTTTTAACTTGAATAATATTAATGCTGTAAAACCTAATTTGAGTGACCTCTGGTATGTGCAATCACCTGTCACTTACATTCTATTGCATGGATTGACTTTGCTATACAAGTGTACTGACATGGGTGACCATATGCTAAATGTGACCAGTGACCACAATTTTGAGGTAAAATATTCTTCAACACTGCTATGATATAAAAAACCAGGTATAAACACTACAGACCTTTATTTAATCCCTGGTAACCATGACATATGGGTCATTTTATTTAATGCTTGGTAACCATGATCACTGGGTCATTTTATTTAATCCTTGGAAACCATGATCTGTGGATCATTTTATTTAATGCTTGGTAACCATGATCTCCAGGTTATTTTATCTAATCCTTGGTAACCATGATCTCAGGGTCATTTTATTTAATCCTTGATAACCATGATCACTGGGTCATTTTATTAATCCTTGGTAACCATGATCCTTGGGTTATTTTATTTAATCCTTGGTAAGCATGACATATGGGTCATTTTGTTTAATTCTTGGTAACCATGATCTCTGGGCCATTTTACTTAATCCTTTGTAACCGTGTTCTATGGGTTATTTTATTTAATGCTTGGTAACCATGATTACCAGGGTCAATCAGATTGTTCTGAACTGAGCTGCACAGACAAATGTGTGAAACAGTTGAGTCTCCAGGTTAGTGGCTTCCTTATATGTAACAGGTAGAGTTGTATGTCTATAGACTGTAAACAAACTGCCACCATAGTGATGTAGTCATCAAAATTTCTATTATGATTAGCAATTCTGTCTTTAAGTGATGCAATAATGGATGCATATTGGTCAGTGGTTGAGACTCTTTGTTTATATGATGTGAAAATACAATCTGATGTCATGTGACAAATCTTCTAACCCTGCTAATTTTCACTGTAACCCATTTTAGCCTGAGTTATAATACATAATAACCAGGGTGAGTTAGGCCCCTGTCTTTTTACTCTTGATAAGTTATTTGTGTTTTCTGGATGAGTTAATTCTGTAATTAATGAAATGGTTCGCTTTCTTTGGTGTTGTTATTGTTGAAACCAACATGCAACACTGAGAGTACCATGGTCATAGATTACTTTTTTTTTATGTTTGCTTTAGTGTAAATGTTACATTATTTTCATTTACTGACTTGACCCCATGCAAAACAATATTTATTAGTTTTGTTATCACACCATACAGTTAATGACAGGATAAGTAAGACTTAAGTCATTCACCAATATACTGCTTATAAACTCAAAACAAAACTATAATTGTTTATTATCAGTGTATATTGATTGATTTATACAATCTCTTTGATAAATGCATTTAATATTTTAGCAAGGAATATCAATAAAGAATAAATTACACATACAGTAATTG
Source organism: Megalonaias nervosa (assembly GCA_016617855.1). Classification (NCBI taxonomy): domain Eukaryota; kingdom Metazoa; phylum Mollusca; class Bivalvia; order Unionida; family Unionidae; genus Megalonaias; species Megalonaias nervosa. Next base: position 56,049 of record JAECUM010008040.1, on the reverse strand, counting down.
TATTTTTTTTCTTCTTAAACCCAATTGAATTTCAACCTTGAAAACTGGCCCTGCTACACTGATCAGATGAGAGACCACCTGTATTGAGTGACCGTTTTTGGGAGGGGGTAGATGGGGTGGTCTCGCTCAATACAGTTTTTACTGTACTAGATTACTTTTTGTTTGAGAGCGAAATCTTTGCATGGTATATATATATATATATATATATATATATATATATATATATATATATATATATATATATATATATATATATATATATATATATATATATATATAGATATATATATATATATATGTGTGTGTCTGTGTGTGTGTGTGTGTGTCTGTGTGTGTGTAGGGTTTAACTGCATGTCAGCACAATACTGGCCTTTATTGGTGCTGAAATCTTTGCTTTGGAATTAAAATTAATCTCATGCTTTTGTATCTGAATCTTTGTGAATATTTTAAAAAATGGAAAACAATGACAAGTGAATTAAAAAATTTCCAAATGATGACTAAAAATAGAAAATATGTGATCATTTTAGGAAAAGCATTACTACTGCCACTCCTCCTTTCCTACTACTACTAAATATTCATGTTTTTATTAACAGATGGAGGGTCCATTGGAAGAAAGAGGAATGGTGATGAGAGTACTTGACAAAGCATTTGATGTGTTCATCCTCAAGCTGGGTGTCAGCAAACGAGTTTACCTTGATGTAAGACAGCTTTTATCTTACCCACATGAACATTGTGAGATAAAGGTGTCTCATTTCTGACCGTAATGTCAGTGGCACTGGTAATATATTTATCAGTAACATTTGCATGTTCAGGGTCTTCATAAAGTAAGTTTTCACACACTGGTGGGAAAATTTTATATTGTAGAAACCATTTTTGTTTTGCCTGTTTTAGCATAGGTGCCAGATAGGTATCAATGATTTCGCTAGTGCAAAAGCATCAAATTGTTAAGGTTGTCATCAAAGTTTTCTGTATGGTTCATGTGAAAAATTGACATTTTAGAAAATGGGAATTGTTATCTTTGCTTCATCAAAATGAACAGTGTTGATGATAATTAATTATTTAAGAATTTGGTTTCAAACAGTGTTAATATTTGGAGATCAACATGGTGAATAGCACAGAAGCAGCAAGTGATGCCAGTGATGTGGGTGCTGATTTTGATGAAAATATAGACAATTGTGTAGGCAAAATTTGTATTTTAGGCAGTGGGAATCATGGTCTTGACCAAGTTTAATAAGATTGTAATAACCTCTGACATTCTTGATGGCTTTTTATTATTTTTCCACTGTTTTAGGCATCGTAAAATTTCTCACATCACATATCAGAGGTAAAATGAATATTGCAGATGGAAATACTGCACTGAAAGCAAGTTGTAAAAAAACTTAAAGCTTGCTTTTATTAGTTTACTTAACTTTACTTCCATCCTCACTTTCAACAGGTTTTTAAATCTGAAAATTTTTAATGAAAAAATATATTACTTTAAATAAATTGTTATGGTTTTCAAAATGGTATGTAACTTTGAAAATATTATTTAAAAAATGTGTCCCATAAAGCAGATTGATCAACATCACTGCATTCTCTCATGCTGATGTACAGTTGATTGAACAAATTTCCATTTCTACACAACTAACTGCCAGCATAATGCGGCTTCAGTATGAGAAGGGTTCAGATTTAAAAACGTTTTTTGCATGGTTACAAGGCCCCAAACTTGCAGGGATAGCTATCATAATTTGTCTGCGGTATTAGAGACCCCTGTCCTTTCACACCAGTACACCAATATTCTCTCTCTCTTTCTCTCACCACAAGGCAAGGTCAAGTTATTTTAAATTATTTGTTAATTTTTCAATATATGTTATTTAGCTCTACTGGTCATAGACCAAAAGAGTATGGGACAGTCAGTCTGCCATCTGTTCATACATTAGCACAAGATTGTTATTGCTACTTCAACCAAACTACTTTGAGGATTGCCATGCAAATTAGAGACACATTTATCCCATGGTCTACTTGGTCCTTGTTGCTACTGAATGAATGGTCAAATCAGCATAGGGTTTTCACAATAAGACATCTTATAATGTTTTGTTGATTCTAAATTAAAATGGTGCTGATATGACAGCCAGTGTGAGGCCATCAAGAAAATCTTGTCTTTGGTATTCGTCTTCAATGGAAAGTCATTTTGACTTGGGTTTTCATTAGATGTGTTCCTATCATGTGTTCCTATGGTATCTAGCTGACTAACCATCATTATGGCAACCATTGAAGCTATCTTGAAAGCATTGTTCTGTCTACACCTCCCAAATGGATGGCATGAGGTTCTCATCAATACATTTACAGTAGAACTTTGATTATCCATCAGTGTGCGGGACCAAGACCATGACAGATATGAGAATAGATGGATAATAGAATATGTACATTAAAAATATTATACCATAGACCGGGTCATCAGAAAATCATAATATCTACATATGTACATGTACCAGTTTATAATATTTTGACATACAATGCCCTGACGGTTAACAGAGACTGACAGTTAATTGGGTGATGGATAATCGAAGTTCTACTGTATTATGCTACCTATTTGGTCTTAAATGAAACATTGCAAGTCATACAGCCAATATGGCTGCCATGATGGTTGTTTTGAAAATCAAAGTACACCACTTCCTTGATAACTTGTGCCAAGATAACTCACAAACCCACATGTAAATGGCAGGCTTGGATCCCTATTTCCAGAAAATGTCAAAAGAATTTACCCGTATTTGTTGAATGTGAAGAAAATCACAATCAAAATTGGTAAACAAAACTCTGATATATTGCTCATTTTATCATCAAAAATGGCATTTAGTCATATATTTTAATTTGGTTTCAATGTAATCAACATAAATGTGATATGCCCTCTTGTATTCAAACATGAAAACTGTAAACCTACTGTCACAACTATGTTTGCAGGCATTTCTGTGAGAACTTGATTAACTGTTGATGGTATTTTGATCTCTGATTTGCAGATGTATTGGTGGTATTGTTACGCTTAGTTAAAAGTAGACGTGCCTTGTATTATCACATTAATTGTTTCTTTTATATGAAAGTAAATAAAGGGAATGGAATAAAAAAAATGTTTAAAGTATGTAAATCCTACCTGAATTAGAGCTAGAGGTCATGGTCATGTGTCAGGTCAACAATTGACCACTTGAATACTGTTAAGTAACAATTTAACTACTTTAAATTATCATTGTCATTCATAAATGTGATCAAAGATAGCAAGGCAACCAAACAAAAGGAGTAACCAGTGAATAGATATGATTCATTATGGAGAAGCAAGTTCCAAAGTTTGTAGTAAATTTAAAATTCCTGATGACGCTCAGAGATTTCCTCAAGAATGTTTAGAAGTTTCACTACTGCATGCAATGAAATCACAGAATCAGTATGTCATTAATTATACCATTTTTAAAAATCTGGTTCAATATTGACTGTTTAACATTGACTGCAAAACAAATGTCACTACTTTTTGAACAATGGCATCTTGTTTTATTGTGCAGAAAGCAGTCATGGTTTTCAGGTACACAATGAGGCACACATACATGTTGTGTTGAAATGTCTTGAAGTTATGTTTTTCATGATCTGTCAGAGATTGGTTATCTTGAAAATAAAGGTAATTTATCGTTATACTGTGTATTGTGCAATATACTAATAGTACTAAATAAAACTTTTATACTAAAAAAATGAAACATGAGGTCCTGTCAAATTTATGATTTAGTTCCATTCAGTATCATATTTCATTATCATGCATCTATATTCTCCTAATTTTGTGGACCTTGTAAGATTTTATGTGTGTGTGTGTGATTTGGATTTTTAACATAGCTTTAACAATTTTTCAGCCATATCGCTATGATGTCTGCAGTGTGACACTTTATAGTGATGTCTAGCACTGGGGCATCATGCCGCAGACATGTGGCATGATGTCCCACCCAGTCACATTATCCTGACACCAGGCCGACCAGTCCTAACACTAACCTCTTAATGCTGAGCGCCAAGTGAGGCAGCTGTTAGTACCATTTTTTAAAGTCTTTGGTATGACCCGGCCGGGGTTCGAACCCGCGACCTCCCGCATCCAAGGCGGACACTCTAACCACTAGGCCACCAGAGCAGTCGTAAGATTTTATTAATCTTTCTTTGAAGCACCATATGTTAATTTTTCTTTTCTGAATTCAATAATCTATTTTTTTAAAGTTCTGCAAACTACTAACATTAAAAAAATCAATGAAGTTATTTTGTTATCATCTATATATATATATTGGTCCCAGTATGTGAATGTTTTAGTTTGGGTTTTTGTGGTCAATATATATTGATCTGAATATGTTAATGCAGTTTTTAAAAAATAGATTTATGTTGAATTTTTCTTTAAACTAAATAAACCCTATACACAAAACCAATGAACACTTATATGATTTTGCAATGTATTATTTCACAATGTATGCAAATTAGCCTACATTCACTTCAGAAGAAAACTACCAAAGAAAAGAATAGCAAAGCTAAAGAAATAGTACATTATTTTCTAAAATAATTTATTTTATAATGTAGCAATGGAGAAACTAACATGGTCCTTAAATGCTTGCATGTTGGAATCTCCCGAGTTTTAATGTCAGATACCATTTTAACTTAAACTATCGCCATTTGTTTATTACTTAGTTTGATCATTGCACACATAATTAATTTAACTGCAAACACTCACAGTAGGATCATCAAACTATGTATTGGCAAAACCCATTTGACCAGTGCCACTGTATTTGATGCCATTTGCAAATTTACTGAATTTAATACCATTCTAGAACACAAAATACAATGCTGACTTGAATTACTTTGTGATCATTAGTTACATGGAAGTGTTATTATATTATACATGTATTAATGTACAAAAATATATTTTATTCAGAATCAATATTTAAAGGACTTAATATGTGCTTTAAATTAAATATTTTCAAATGTTTCAAAGGTTAAAATGAAAATAGGTTGGTTTACTGGTCCAAGATTTTATTCAAAGACAATAATTCATTGATAACATTAGATAAAAATTTAATGATAACAGCAAAGTACATTATACTGTCATTTTACTCCTCAATAACTCTTTATAGAAATTAATAAATACATTGGGTCAAGAGTGGCCATGAGTGGCAGAATGGTCTAAAATGCTCACCTTTACTGATCACTGCCATCTCACTTCTGTCCACATGGGTTCTAGTATTAGGCTCAGCCAATGTGGGTATGTGAGAAAGCTTATCAGTAGCCTCTATGGGTCAGTTGTTCTTATCAGGATTTTCCCAGGCTCTTCACACACCATTTATACTGGCCTGGTTTAAGTAAAGTTAACATTATATTTTCTTTATTGAAACATTGGAAATTTATTTTGGTTACAAAAATCTGAATACGATAGCTTATACATAGTTTGATGTTTGCTAATCAGTCTGATGTAAATATTCAAAGCTGAAAATCAACCTTTTACATTCCCTTACTACGCTTTTTGAAAACAGCAAACCACTAAAATAAATCAGGTATGTGTGTTTCATTGTTTTTTGTTTTATATTTCACATGGTCCAAGTTAGAATTTGGGCCGAATCAGCCCGTAATTTGGATTGAATCAGCCAGGGTCCAGTTACAACATGATCTGAATCAGCCAGCATTCAGTATTGTCTGGCTATCCACAAAACATAAACATTGTGATCCAAACTGTTACTTCATCGTAGTGAATAAAATGTTTAGTGAAAGAAAAGAAAAGTTGAAGTGTCCGAGACACCCAACAAAATTAAAAGTAATGTTTGCCAGGTTAATGTTTTGCTTCATTGAAACAGAGATCCATAGTTGATGTGTTCTGATATAATAGAAGAAAACTCAGTTTAATTTCATAATGGTATGATATATAAAGTTAAGCAGGACACAAATTGTAATTTTAATAATGTGATTTATTCATACACCTTTGAAATGTGAAGCCCTAACCAGTGATGAGTAACAAACAGTATTATCAGTGTATGCAATATTAATCTTGTTTGGAAAGTTTTGCATGCAAGATGTGAATAAGGTCAATTATACTCATCACTTGACTTTCTCTGCAAATGCATTGTATGGGATGATCCAGTAAAATTCCAATTACTGGATGTTGCCATGCACTTCTTGGGTACCCATTAAATTTGTTGCTATGTATCATGATGTCATAGTATATAAAATCATGTCCCAGTATACTATATATTTAAGTGATATACATTCATAAAAATAGTTAGCACAAGATTTCACTTTAAGTGTATTTGTATTCACTTTAATTGTGTGAAAAATAATTTAAATGCCATTTACAATTAATAAATGGAAGAATATGGTGTTTGTACTGTTGGATATTTGATCTCAACAGTACAAACACTATAGTCTTTTAATTATATTGTTAGTTACAGGTGAGGCATAGTGTACTGTTTAGTCATTTTTAGTCAACACTTGTCTAAATTTTTAGAAACTTCCCCTGAAGCATTCGTCATACACGTACGAGAAGAAAGTTCCAAAGTTGACCTTGACCTGGAAGGCAGAGGCCGATGGGACAGAATTAGTTCAGGATATAAAGATTTTCTCCCTTGTAGACTGTGTTTTGCAGAGTAGAGATGTGCCATTACAGTGGATGGTAAGCTTGTTTGTAAAAAGTTTTTAGTTTGTTACATAATTTATCCTAATGGCATCTCATACCAGGAGGGTGGCCATTGGTTTGTAAAATTTAGGAAACAAGTGTCATTTTATTATTCAGTTTATCACATGATTTACGTGGCTTGGAAATATGCATTGAATATGCTGATCTGATCATATGATCATTCAAGAGCATGCCTAATGGACACTTTTTTCAAGTTAACCAAACATTGTGGTCAAACATTGTGGAATCCAGCAAAATCTTTAGGTTGATTATTTGATAATAATACATGTAATAATAATAATAATAATGATGATGATGATGATGATGATGATGATAATAATAATAATATTGATGATAATAATAATAATAATAATAATAATAATAATAATAATAATAATAATGGCTTTATGTAAAGAAGAAGCTCGTTTGGTCAACAAAATATATATTTTGTCCATAATTAAGGGCAGTTCTGGCATACCTGATTTTTGTCCTTTTTTAAAATGTTTACTTTGATTTGACTTCAAGGGCTAATCCTTTATACAAATTGAGTAATGTTCTTGAAGTGAACTTCTTTACTATTTGATGGAATTTTTCATTTAAAATGGACCACATTCAGGGAATTGTATTGTCTTTGGTCAAGTGAAATTAATATATATAGGATGAAATAAACAATTATTCATTTTTGTTTTATGTTCAGTCTGTGGAATCATTTACTGTTGTGTTCAAAAAAAAATTGGAGAGGAATCATTGATTTAAATTATTCATTGGAATTATAAAGTGCTTATTTTGGACTTAAATACTACTGTAGGATTATTGTGAATTCATTCAGTCATTCTGGATTATATCATTGTGATATATCAAGACTACTGGTACATCATCAGATTCAAGACTGGAAAATCAGCACAAAAATATTGGAATCCATTTGGACTCTTCTAAACTTTTTGTACTTTTGATAGAACACTTAGGATTATTGGGAATTTAATTGACAAAACTATAAGTCCCTCTTAAAGTTTCTCTTTATAACTTAGAGAAATAAAATCTTTGTTGATTTGACTATTCTTGTTGACCATAGATTCGTAGCAATGAGCATATAGCAAATATGAGAGAGAGAGAGTAATGTATACTTGAAAATCATATTCTATGTTAACCCAGAACTTGAATGTGAACAATCTTACCTCATTATTTGAAATTTCAAATTTATTTTATTGCAGATTTATTTTATTAAATCCTGTATCAGCTTTTATTTTCTGATCAGACAACATTACATGTAGTATAGATGACCAGTGCATTATTGGGGGTGTGGGAGGTTGAGGGTGGTCAGGAATGTTTTTCTCAGTGACACACTAGTACATGGAGTAATCGAAATAGTGACTGTCATCAACTAAGTCAGGGAACTTAGTCTGGGACATGTATATAACAGTTAAGCTGATCTTCTGCTCATGCACAGGTTGGAATACTGTTAAAGAATAAATAACCAAGTTGGCTGAAATTGTGTATTAGTATTATATATAAATGTCTGAGCATGTGGTTCAATTTGACTACACCAGCCATGTGTGCACTTTGTTGTTTCTTGATAGTTTAATTTAATGATTAGCTTTCTTCAAATAACAGTTTTAAGCAATTTCATCTTTACAACTCTCTCTCTCTCTCTCTCTCTTCTCATCCAGTATTTTGCTATGCCTGCATGAAATTCATAAATTTGATTTTTCTCCTCAGATATGTTCCCCAATAGCATTAACATTAGGATATAAGCCTACCAGCTCCAAAAATCCACCCCTACTAAAAGACAAAAATCATCTATACCAGTATATGTCATATCAATAAAGGGCAATAACTCTTGCTCATTACCTCCCTTGCTACTATCAGGTGTTGCCAGTTTTTAAGCTTCACTAACGTGTTCATACACAAATGAAATTACCTCCTGATATCCAAGCCAATGTTCTATGTTTCTATCACCAACTACTGGTGAATTTGGAAGTGATGTGATGTGATGTGATTATGATTTTTAACGTAGCTTTAACAATTTTTCAGTCATATCGCTACGATGTCTGCAGTGTGGCAGTTTATAGTGATGTCTAGCACTGGGGCATCATGCCGCAGACATGTGGCATGATGTCCCACCCAGTCATATTATCCTGACACCAGGCCGACCAGTCCTAACACTAACCTCTTAATGCTGAGCGCCAAGTGAGGCAGCTGTTAGTACCATTTTTGTAAGTCTTTGGTATGACTCGACCGGGGATCGAACCCACGACCTCCCGCATCCAAGGCGGATGCTCTAACCACTAGGCCACCGGAGCGGTCGAATTTGGAAGTATTGTGCTCCTTAATCATTACTACACAGGCAGTATACATTACTTCTATATTTTCTCGTGTTGTTGGATGAATTTACCACTTACGGATTTAGTCTTTTAGACTTGCTATATCAAAATGCTGTTGTACATGACTTAGCATGTCAGTGTAATTTCTACTATACCATGTTAATAACTGGTGTGTAGTTGAATATTATTTACATGCTGAATTGATTCTTATACTATTTTGTGCTAATTGTCTTTAATTTTGTGTTGTTTTAATCTGAACAAGTGACCAAATGCACTAAATGTAAAAAATTCAAGGCCAGTGAGGACAACCATGATAAATGCCTGGGTTGCACAAGGTGCACTTTTCTAACATGCAGCATGTGTAAGGCCTGGTCTAAGGACATTTGGTCAATGTTGTTACAAAAAGCAACCAAAGGGAATGGTAAAAGAACTAGATCTCACAAGGAGGGTGAAGTTTTAAGTCTCTACCCTAAATCAACATCTCTTGTGAGCCTTGTGGGGGACCTGTGTCCCCCACCACCACCACCAAAATTATAACATCAAGAAGATATAGGGATATCAACAGAAATGGAGAAAATTTATCTGATGGGTCACATCTATCTACCATTGATAAGATGCATCATCTGGTACAAGGGATGACGAAACAATTGCTAACTTTCTCTTTACCCTTCCTTTTCTCCAACAGAATTTCTGATGCTTTGGGGGAATGTTCCCCCAATTTTAGGTAGTCCAGTGGGTGTAAGACTCCCTGCATGTCTGAGTATGGCCTTAGAATCTACATGTCCAGATGCTTGAAGCCATTACAGAATCAACTGGATCCCAGCCATCCAGCTGTATTGGCCAGCCAATCATACAGGCTGGCCAGCTGTATTGGCCAGCCAGTAAGACTGGCTGGCCAGTCATCTTCAACTGAAAAATGGATTGATAGACTAGCCCAGCCATATATAATTTATGGGGATCATAGTGATCAATCCGTCTGTCCGGCTGCACCTTTGGTAACATTCTTTTTATAACAGGGATTTTACTGGGAAATACATCCATCCAGAACCAGCCTTTGACAATGCTGGTAACAGTTAATACCAAACTGGATTTTTACAGCCAGCATCGATGCCAAATTTTTGCCCAGTAATCCAGCTATTTGTCCACACAAATCACTTGCTACTAACCAATAAAGCCATCCCAACATTGACTGTGTTTCCCCTAGGCAGAACTAGTGAATTAGCTAAAGATGACATGAGGATATTGTCATCTTTACCTCCTGGAATGGTATACCCAGAAATGTAGGCTGACTCAGATCAAGACTCACAATAAAGTGATTACAGCAAACTGACTCCAAATCAGCCATACTGCAATACTACTATGGAAAGGATGGAATATTCGCTTACTGTAACATTGTTTATCAGTTCAAAGTCCTACCGTTTTGTCCTGAATATCTGCCTTTGGGTTTTTACCAAGATTATGAATTGCATCTGTTCCAGTTGACTTCATCTTCAACAATGACAGCATATTTGGACGACATCCTCCAAAATGTATGGTAATTTTAATTCTGCTCCAGGGTAGTAATGATCTCCTTTCACTTTTACACCACCTAGGCTTTCTCGTGAACTGGGACATATCTGATCTTCATCAATTCAAGCCTTCTATTGTGGAGAGATTCTCACATGCAGCAAGACCTTCCACTCTAAAGGGTTGTGAAGGAATTGTGCCAAATCAATAGGATAATTCACTTTGAGTGCCTCATCTACCTAACTGACTGACTTTTTACTCTGGCCTTTTGAGGAGAAAAGCTAGGCTCCAATTACTGGTCAAAGGTTACCACTCGATGTCTGACACTTTCAGAAATTATGATAAAGACCTATCAGATTTGTTAGCCAATTTTGATTTGCAGCAACCAAAATCACTGACCCTATTTTCCAAATGGAATCTGTCCTGGTGCTAACATGGCTCAATTCAAATAACTTCAAGCCTTTAGCTCACACTTTGCTTAAGCTACCAAACATGTGCCTTATTGTCAGCATGCAGGTTGAGCGAATTACATGCCCTTTCAGTTGATCTGAACTATCTTCAGTTCAGATCAGATGGCTCAGTCATCCTCTTGACACAACCAGGATTTGTAGCCAAGAATAGGTTACCATCAATCAGCAATCAAAGAATTGTCATACATTTACTCTCCCCCACAGACAAATTGAGAGCAGCAGCCATGCAAGACCTTGTTTGTGCTCTCAAACACTACTTGAAACCCATCAAGGAAAGTCTTGGCATGCACCAACGACTCTTCTTCCAGAGAAAGCTGGAAAGTAGGATAAAACCACACAAACCCTGTCTTCGTGGCTGAGGTGTGTTATATGCTCGATGTACTCTGAGATATCACAGGATCAGTGTTGCCTCATGAAGATTTCAGCCCATGAGGTTAGAGTGCTATCTGCAAGCTTCACTTTCAAATGCAATGTTTAGATGCAAGTCATAGTAGAAGTGGTTCACTGGCATGCAGAGACAACCTTCTCAATTTTTCATCTCAGAGAATTGACCACCAGACCCAAATAATAATCAACACAGTCTATTAGCTTCGCTGGATTCCCCAGTGAAATTCTGTGGGTAAAAAGATTGTGATACTCATCTTCTGAACTGAATAGATGTCACAGTTATGAGCTCTTAGGCTGTGTTGCTTATCAGTTAGGAGAAAGGGTTATCGTTCACTTGGGGAATCCAGCTATAATTCCATGGAAGGATACCTGATGTACAGGTCAGATGCTCAGCATTCCCTCTTTGTATTACCTATTCTCCTAACATTAATATGATTGGGGAATGTATTTGAAGGAGAAAGCCAATTTTTACTAAATTATGTTTCTCCAAGAATACTTACCAAATCACATTACTTGAAAACCCTCCCAATCACCTTGCCATGTTAGCATCCATGTTCACTATCACTTCTCAGCTTAAAATCTGGCAAAAACCTGGTGGTGGAAAGGGAGGTAATGGATAAGAGTTATTGCCCTTTGTCTACATGAAATGGATGGAAAAGACAATTTTTGTCTTTTAGTAGGGCTGGATGTGGGGAGGTAGTAAGCATATATCCTCATGTTAATGTGATTGAGTAAATATTCTCAGAGAAACATAAAATTTACTTTAAAATCTGCTTTCTTCTTTGTTTCATAAATACAATTTAGGTAGCTGTTCAAGTTCTGTAGATCATAATGCTTGATTCTGATTCATTGAAGTGAAACCTGACATGTACCTTGTCTAAAAATAACCAGAAAGCCTGCAATGAGTAATTAATGCAGGCTGTTGCAGTGTTGCATCAGCTGGAGACAACCTGTGAAATGTACAATCTACCTGGAAAAGTAGTCTTTTCTTTGGCAGTTTTCTTTTGAAGTGAATATAGGCTGTACATGAGCTGTATATATGGCTGGGCAGCTATACTGTCAACAGCTGTAATAGGGACAAGGTCCCTAAGGGATTTAGGGTCGGTTTAATCAGGGTTGACACACATAGAAAACAAAATCTCTCAAACAAATCTCTGCTACATTATTACTGTCCCAATCTTTTCAAAGAAAAGCATGAGATATATTTGCATTTTTGTCCATCTGTTTGTCCATCACATTCATTTCAGCTCTATAACTTTGAATCTGTTTGTGATTAAGGAATGAAACCTAGTATACTTCTACATCATCAGTGGGAAGTGTGTCCTATGCCACATTGGTATACTTCTACATCATCAGTGGAAAGTGTGTCCTATGCCACATTGGATACTTCTACATCATCAGTGGAAAGTGTGTCCTATGCCACATGGGTATACTTCTACATCATCAGTGGAAAGTGTGTCCTATGCCACATTGGTATACTTCTACATCATCAGTGGAAAGTGTGTCCTATGCCACATTGGGATACTTCTACATCATCAGTGGAAAGTGTGTCCTATGCCACATTGGGATACTTCTACATCATCAGTGGAAAGTGTGTCCTATGCCACATTGGGATACTTCTACATCATCAGTGGAAAGTGTGTCCTATGCCACATTGGGATACTTCTACATCATCAGTGGAAAGTGTGTCCTATGCCACATTGGGATACTTCTACATCATCAGTGGAAAGTGTGTCCTATGCCACATTGGGATACTTCTACATCATCAGTGGAAAGTGTGTCCTATGCCACATTGGTATACTTCTACATCATCAGTGGAAAGTGTGTCCTATGCCACATTGGGATACTTCTACATCATCAGTGGAAAGTGTGTCCTATGCCACATTGGGATACTTCTACATCATCAGTGGAAAGTGTGTCCTATGCCACATTGGGATACTTCTACATCATCAGTGGAAAGTGTGTCCTATGCCACATTGGGATACTATCTTTAAGATCAAGATCAATATTTGACATTTTCATCACACTTTACTTTTTGCTCTATAATTTTAAGGCTATTTGATGTTAAGGTATGAAACTTAATACATGTTTGTCCTCATCACTGTAAGATGTGTTGCAATGAGTGTCCTATCTTCCTGGTCATGGTCATTGCTCAGTATTTTAAGTTTTAGATCACAATGTCCATTCTACTCTAGCCTTTTGAAATTAATTGATGAAACTTGTTATCTATGAACATCATCACTAGAAGGTGTGTAATATGCTATATCAGGATTCCAATCTTCAGAGTCAAGGTCATGGCTAAATAGTTGTAATTTCCATCACGCTTTCCTTTCAGCTTGATAAATTTAAAGCCATTTGAGATTGACGTATATAATATAGCTTGTTGGATTTTGAAATAAAATTGGTATGCTAGTTTATAAGTTCAATTTTCAGCATACCATGCTATTATCCACAAGAATTGTGCCTCCTGGTTGCCCATCGTCCAAACTTTTATTTTGCAGCATAACTTTACCAAGGATTTTTGGATTTCAATAAATCTGGATTCATCTGTATCGATATTGATGAAATCTTGAGCGTGTTTGGATTTCCACATTCCATAACGTTGTTTGGAGGAGTTATACCCATTGATTTTCTATCTGCCAAACACTGGGTTCTAGAGCATAACTTTGGATTTTGGATTTTAACCATTTTGGGATGCACCATTATATTCAATAGACCATGAACAAATTAAATTTCTAGCATTCCATGACATCATCTACACAGTTATGGCCTCAGATGGCCAGTCATCCCAACTTAAGTTTTCACAGTATTACTTTATACATGTACCATGATTTGTTGGATTTCAATTCAATTTGGCGTGAAATCTTGAATGAGAATAATGAAGGTAGTTCTACATGACTTACCTCAACTAAATATTGTGGATGACTTGCACCTGGAGTAAGGAAGAAGGCTTTTGATTATTGGATCAAAAGGTTAAAGGTCAAAGTGACTGAAACAAAAAAATGGTTTCTATGCAGTAACATCAGAGGACTATTGAATATAGATCATGTGTATAATGCACCATTAACAGTACACTTTTTATAATTATTTTTCTACCACCATTCTCTCAGGTTTCTAAGATGCCCTTAATTGTAATAAGAAAATAAGTTCACTGTTCCAGGATTTAAACAACATAGTGTATAACAGATTAGAGGACAGTTTTAAAAAATTAGAGAACATGTGTTATAAAGTAGAGAACATCGTGTATAAGAAATCAGAAGACGTGTTATATCATAAAGTAGAGAACATAGTGTATAAGAAATCAGAAGACATGGTATATACCAAACCAGAGGACAAATTGCATACAAAATTAGAGAGTACAAAAATGTATATACAATTCAGAAATATATTTGGATATGCAGATATACAGCTTGTCTTTTTACTTATGGTGAATATACACTAAATTTCAATTGTGCTGTCTCTCTCTTTCTCAGGGTTTATGAGCACAGGTTTTTATCACCACTGTTCATTCATTTATGAAACAGTGCATTGTTTATCAATTGTATATTATATACTATGTGCTTTTTTGCATATTTGAAAAAAAAAAAATTCTGTTTTGTTCTGTTCAGACTGTGCTTGAATGAGGTTGTATTCTTTTTCCAGGCTGTAATAAAGCGTCCACAAGACACAATGGAACCCTAGTACAATATAAGGTCTGAAGATGGAAGATGCTATGTATATGTTGATATGCTAATTCCAGAAATGAACAAGAGACAAATCTGGATAAGACTTAATGGATGACTGTGTTTCAAGAAGATAAAAACATAAAGGAAAAATAGAGAGAGAAAGCCATATTGGGGTTTGATCATTACAAATTTAGTTTACCCATAAATAGGGAGATGATAATACCATTAAAGCCATATAAATTTCATACATTTGATAATGACATGAGAAAGTTCTTTCTAAAATGCAAATGATGTTCTTAAAGAAGTAACTTTATGTCAGACACAATTATCACTTGGTTCCTTGATACTGTTCACCCTACATAGCTTAGATCTTAAGAACAATGATGATTTGTAACTAAAAATATGTAGCATATTGGTTAATATAGTTTCTCAGTTCTTTATTAAACAAAATGACTGCTTTTCTAACTTCTGAGATTAAAAGATTATCAAAAAGATAATTTACTGTAGCAACTGATACCTTAAAATGTTACAAAGAGGCTGCAGTTTATATTAAAAGAATTAATTATTTTTGTTTTACTTATTAGTTGCAGTGGTGGGGGCCTGCCTTTCAGATTTGATTATGATTATAGCCTTATATTTTTTTATAAGTGAATCTTTGTGGTGTATCTTACATTTCTGATGTATATAGCAACCAATTTTTTCAAATTTTTAAAATTAACACTTTTTAAATTTTTTGATCAAGATTATCATTTTGAATCAGTTATAATGGATTCTATCATAATCTTTCTTTCTTTTGTTGATGGCTTAATTTGGATTTTTGTTGGTTTTAAGTTGAAATATTCTTGCTCTTGTTGTAATTGTATCTTTTGTTGTAGCTTGTAGAGAATGGGTTTTTTCTGCTAATGGTGGTGCCATGCATTGTTTGGTAAATAATTTTTAAGTCTCTGAATTAAATGCACTTAATTGTTGGCTTGCATAGGTACCTCATTTACAAGGAAAGACAGATGTAATGTACTCATGATTTTAGACAAATCCCAATAAAAATTACTAGTAAAAAATGGTTGCTTGGCATCCTATTTAGATATTAAGTCATCATTTCTTGATGTTCTATGGACGACACCTAAAAGCTCTGTCTGCGTGGGTTTGAGTCTTGGACTTGGCCAATTTTGGTATGTGAGAAAGCCTGCCGGTAGCTTCTCATGGGTCTGTGTTTCTTCCATGGTTTTACCAAGTTCTTCCTCCACCATTTATACTGGCTGCCATGTATAGCCTATCTTGTACTGAAAAATGGCATTGAACCCTATAATAACAACAACAACACCACCTAAAGGAAAATTTTTAGACCGTATAGATTGGCCTTTTTTTATGAAAAAAAGTATTTTATATAGACGGCTACTGTATTATTTTGTGATGTTTTCCCTATTAGTTTTTAACAGAATTTGTGTTTTTATCAAGAACTGCAGCTTGAACATATTTTAAATAACAGGTTCCCATATAGTACAGTTCGGATAACATGTGTTATGCAAAAATAAATGCACAATGACACTCTTATATTTACATTTCAAAACTAAATGTAATATGTGTGTTTAAAAGAAAATGAAATATAACATGCAAATGGGCCTTACTGTATTTATCTTTCAAAACTATGTGCATATATGTGCTAAAAAGAAAATGAAATGTGAAACATAACATTAATTCTTCTTATGATTGATAAGTTCCTACTTTAGTGATTTGTACAACTTCATTTACCTATAATCTACTACCTATCCATTTTTTAACCTGCCTTCTTTGCAGTCCCTCTTTTCCTTCATGATTCATGAGCTTCTTAATTTACTTTTGTAGACTTTGGTTAGGAGCATAAATATAGAAGTTTGAAAAATATAATGATAAATTTACTATCAAGAAGTGCATGGCAAAATTAGTGCATGTAACACTCACCAGTTTAAAAATAAGCATGTTTGATTGTTATCCAGTTTTAACACATGCATGAAATTAAAGTTACAGGAATATAGTTAAAGATGGGAGTTAATTACCTGAAAAGCTGTTTTAAAGTTTGTTATACATATAATACAAGAATAAATAAAGTTGAATGAAATAAATAAAATCTCCATTTGAAAAAATCTTTATCAACTTTTTCTCTTCAACTACTGATCTAATTTTGATCCCAATTGGTAGGAATATTTGTTAGGACATGCTTTATCAAAAAAATCTCCTGGGATGGCTCCCTTAGCAATGGTGTGGCTTCCTTAACAACAGGGTGTAAAACCTACTTTTTATTTATCTCAAGAAAGATTGTGCTAGTTTGGATGAAGCATGGTAGCAATGTTCATTAGGACATGGTCTATCATATGGAAAACCTATTTCCATCTTCTCCAGAATAACAAATGAGTCAACTTTGGGCAAAACTTGGTGCATTCACTCTTAAAACAGCTCAATTACAATTATGTTTTGGGTGGTTTCTCTAGTAACTGTGTGGCTTCTTTTGCAACCATATGGAAAAAGTAAATAAACTTCTTCTATTGAAAGGGTGAGCCAATTTTTATCACACTTGGTAGGATTGTTTGTTAGCATATTTTCTATCAAAAATTATGTTGTGGGTGGTTCCTCTAACAATGGTGCCATTTCCATAACAATCATACAGAAAATATTTCCAGTTTCTTTAGAGGAAAAGCTTAACTAATTTTAATCAAACTTGGTATGAATGTTTCTTAGGACATGCTCTGTCAAATGAATTTTGCTAAAACTAATTAATGTAAAGACAATGCTTCATTACATATAAAATTCTGAATCACATACATCTCAATATGTCCATGGGTGATCTTCATGTACTGACTATTTGTCTGTTAACTAATGATGACTCCCAAGCTCTCAACAGTGGAGGCACAACAGGTGCACAGCATGTGCCCATGGAATCACCATGGATGAAGTGCTTTAAAGTGAAACAAGCATGGGAGCAATTAAATGACTCACCAGGATGGGTGGAAGAACAAAAAACTGAGTGAGCTGCTCTGTCTTCAAATTATGTAGCATACTTGTAACATTTCTGCTTCATCCAATACACAACAGCTGTTTGTGTATTAGTATGACCCTGGTGCTGTGCTTTTCTTAAAATTTGGTTGCAAATGTTAACTCTTGGCTATTGCTGGTGGCCCTATTTTATCTAATCCCTATTTTATCTAATCCCTATTTAATCTAATCCAAATTTTGCAGAAGTTAAGCTTACTGTTTATGTTTTCTTTATTTCCAGTAATACCACATTCAGATTCAGTATCAACAAGTGTTTACTTTATACTGTAACACAGCAGCTGTGTGTGTGTGTGTGTGTATATATATATATATATATATATATATATATATATATATTCAGCAGCTCTGTAATTATGGAATCAAAGACTATCCACACAGCGATAAATGAATGCATTAGGACAAGTTCGAAATATGACTATCCACACAGTGACAAATGAATGCATTAGGACAAGTTTGAAATATGACTATCCACACAGCGAAAATGAATGCATTAGGACAAGTCCAAAATATGACTATCTACACAGCGACAAATGAATGCATTAGGACAAGTCCAAAATATGACTATCCACACAGCGACAAATGACTGCATTAGGACAAGTCTGCAATATTCTGAATGATTTTGCACCATCAAGATTCTAATTCAACACCATGTGTTAAGATGGTGGACTTAGGGATATATTCACAACAGAAATTTGTAATTACCTAAGATATAACATACACTGAATACATGTATATAAGAATGGCTTGCTTATCATCCAAAATAGCTGAAAAGTTACAGGTATGAATAGAATTGGCTTGATTATCATGCAGAATATCCATGTCAAGTTACAGGTATGAATAAAATTGTTGAAAATTGGGAAAATCACATTTTACTACGAATCAAATTGCTGACACTGATATAATTTTTGTTTTAAACTAATATTGACACTGATATAATCAATATTAGTTTAAAACAAAAATGTTCAGCTGTAGACAAAACAACAGATGTAGGTGGGTCAAATATAGTTCACCTCTTTTATATAATTTAACAGGTGACAATCTTACTAAGAGGCTTATGCAGTAGTGTAAGAATATATTCTATGTAAACTCTCTTGCAAACCTTATGTTCATTTTGCCCATTTTACTATATCCTGATCAAAATTCTTTCAAAAGATGAAGACATAATTAATTTGTATATTTTATTGCTCATAACTGAAGACATCCAATATCTTGATCTAATAAATCCATCAGATCAAAGATATGGCTTCAAGTGTGACAAGAAGTCCAGTCAGCCAGATGCAAGATCACCTCACTAATCTGCATCAATAGAGCTCATTATTGAAACACTCCAAGATCATGACATTCAATTTGTTTTGTTAGTTTAAATGGCACTTTTAACTATTATTGGCTATATCATGAAATGGGAACTAAGTACCTTTCCCAAGGACAAACAGAGGCAGCCAACAGGGCTGGTTTGGATGGGTACTGAACCCAAGACCCTTGGATTATGAATCCAATACTGATAATAGAAGCATAGATTCCAAACTTGGTCAAAATTGAATCATAAAAAATATGTCTTTCAGGTTTATAACAAGTTCAGCCAATCAAATGCAATATCTAAAACTTAGTATGTGTGGATCTTCAGTTATCAAACCCATCCATGATTATGGGGATATAAGACAATAGTTGTGTTTGATCACTGCCTTTTCCAGAGTGGTAACAAACACAGTCAATCAGATGCAAGATCAACTCATTAATACGTGTGATCATCTCGCTCATTCTTAAACTTGTACAGGGACTTGATGATATATGTATAAATTCCAAATTTGATCAAAATTGTATCAGAAATGTGATTTCCATAGGGAAAACAAGCTCAGCAAATCAGATGCAAGACCACCCCATTAGTATACGTGTATCCCACTCATTATCAAATTTGTTTAAGGTCTTAAGGAATGAAGCATATAAACCAAATCTTATCAAAATCTGATCAGAAATACAACTTATAGAATGGTAACAAGCTGAGACAGTCACATACATGTGATGCTACTGGTGGAAGGACAAAAGTACTGTTTTAAGTGCTGTCTACCACACATATTTGAAAATAAAAATTTTTGATTAAAAAGAAATGGCATTATTAATGGTGTATATTACAACTTTATCACTGTTAAAATATGGTTTGAGTAATAGATCTAGTAATAGATTTGTTTTCCCTTACCTGTTCTTCCAATAATGAGATAATGTCAGGTAATGGAAATGAAGCTTGCTTTCTTCATGTTTTTTTAACATTATTTCCTTTATATATGTATACTTATATTTTACTGTATTGGATTAATTTCTTGATAACCACTAATTTGTATTTTTAAGATACATTTCCAATGGTTCAACATAACTTTCAGTAGTTTCACAAACTTTTATTTTATCAAAAGCATTTTTTTATTATTATTGAGATCTGATTTATACACCACTCCCTCGATACTCGTGCCCTGATAACTCACAAACCCACTTATAATGCGGGGTCAGGCATGGATCCCATTTTTTAAACCAGAAAATACCCCAAAAATAGATTGCTATTTTATGAACTTGAAGGAAATCGCAATCAAAATTAGTTACGAAAACTTTGATATATCGCTTGTTTTATCATCGAAAGCAGTGGATAGGACCCGGAAATTTTAATCAACATTATGAAATATCAAATTTAAAAATAAGTCATACAATTTTTTACACTTTCTTTCCAAGCGGCATTCCTAGTACACCGCAATTAACGATATATAAAGAAATTTCGATCAATGAAAATGTCGCTTACGCCGAGTGGAGGCAGTACTTTAATAAATAAATACAAATTAAATAATTTTTAAATCAATGGAAATTTGTGTTCTAGTTCTATCTCTTAGTTCCTTTTAAGTGTAATCATCATAAATGCAATATGTCCTCTTGTAAATAAACGTAAAATGTGTCAATCTACTGTAACAGCTATGTCCATGAGCGTTTCTCTGAGAACCTAATTAGGTGCCAACCGTGTTTTGATAACTGATTTGTGGAAGTATCTGTTGTATTGTTGCACTGAATTAAAAGCTGGCCTCCTTTTTATTATCACGTTAATTATGTCTTTTGAATCAAATAATGGAGGTGAAATAAAAGAAAAGTTAAAAGGCACAAAAATCCTACAAACTTAAAATCTAGCTGCCCTGGTCGTATGTCGGGTGAACTCACTTCATTTGATCAGTCGAACACTGTTATAAATGTTATTGTGTATGTAACATAAACTACCTTAAATTAACCAACTGATTGGTAACTGTGATCAAAGATAGCATGGCAACCAAGTGAAATGAATAATTTGTAAAATAAAGAGCTTGGTTTTACAGATACGGACCATTGTGGGCAAGCGAGTTTCAGAGAATTCTTGAACTGGCACTTTGAGATATCCTCAAGAATGATAAGAAGTTTCATTATTACTTCCAATGAAATCACGATGTCAATATTGTACTAGTTGAACAGTACAAAAATTGAGACTCAATGTAGATGATTGTCTCAAGAAACAAATTTTACTTGTTTTTGCACAAAAGGAATCTTGTTTGGTAGTGTATCAATAGTTAGTCTAGTTCCCTGCTCTTTTGACTCCTGATTTGGCAGGATACTATGACATAACACTCCGGGAACCAGACTCATCAAGAAAACAAAATGCAGTGATGTAATATACAGATGTTTTCGTGTACACGTGATGGTTGTTGAAACCAGTTGGAACAGTCTTTCACATGTTGGACATTTGGAAAATAAATGTTATTTAAACAGAATAACCAACAACTTCATTAGAAAAAGCGCGTTATTAAAAATTATTATCGACATGAATGTAAAATGAGGATTCAGTCATTAAACAGCGAAGTTCCGCAACCCTGCCCCCCCCCCCCAAGCTGTTTTCTTGATGTCCAAGCGATTTTTTTCGATTTTTGGAGGTCCCTTGGTAACTCGCGCCCTCACTTATAGTGCGGTCTATGTTTGTGGACCCTGTTGTGCGCGAGTTATCGAGGGAGTGGTGTAGTTTGCATTTACATCCATTTAAAAAATGTCAAAATATGCTTATTATTTATTGTATGATATGAATCATGATATTGTGTTTGATATCTCTGGTAAAATTGCAGTAATGGCTACAAACACTGGTATGGTTGGTATCGCACTTACTGCCGCTAAGGAACCAATTAATCCAGTTGTTATTGTAATTGATTTATTTATGTTACTGTATAATTTATATAATTTTCTATATGCTGCACTTAATTATGCTAAACAATCACGTAATTCTTCATATGCATCTGCAACATATATCAACATTTATATTATTATCTTATATTAAACTTGAAATACAGATATTGATACTGATAAATTATTCTCAGTTGGTGTTTGGTCTGACAATAACATAAACTGTAAAAAGTTTTTATAACATAAAATATTCCACATCAAGTAATAACCCCACAGACCTCAGTGAATATTTTTTCATACCATCATTTAATAAAACATCATCTGCAATAATAAAGTAAATTTATCTTAAACTGTTATCCAGGTAGTAATGCATCTAATATTTATTTTTTGAGTTGATTCTATTTCAATGTTATCTGATATTTTATGTGCTGTGATATGTAAATATCTTGCTTGTGTTGCTCCTTTCATTTCCTATATATATTGAATCCCAGAAACCTATTTGAAAAATAAGCTGGTTTTTGGTGTCATGAACTGTATTTCTGTTTTAAGATCATTTAATTTACCAAATTTTATTTTAACATCCTACAGCTTTCGTAAGTTACTGATATTTATATGATCAGCCTATGAAAGTGAGGCGAATTTATCAAAATGGGTGTGTTGTGCAAACTTCACAAGTTCCAGTGTTTTTCAAAACTGATAACTTCTATTTAGGCATTAGGGGGCGCTCACCAGTTATTATGTACTTTTGAGAGAGTGACATATGTGTTACGTGTAGGCTCGTACAATAATAACAAGAGAAAAGAGTGAAGTCAACAAGCTTTGTATATTTTAACAAAATAATTTATTTCCCTAGAAAACAATGTAAAAATTGGAAATTGGACTTACGGTTTGTGAATATAATCCAAAATTTAATCCTAAGATTGAAAAACACAAGGCCTATCACTAAATAGTTCTAATAGAATCCAGGTTCGAATCTTGACGACGTTCCAATACGGAAGGCGATGACGTCAGATGTGATCGTTGTACAAATGGCAACAATTCCTCAATTGAATCACAGTTTATGTTTCCATATAATTCCAGAATAAATTTCCACTGAATTTCTTTCTCCCAGAATTTTTATAAAAAGTTACATTTGTTTGGTTTTCTAGAGAATAAATTATTAAATTCCAAAAACAAATGAACTTCAAAAACAATCTGGTTTCAACAATAGAAACCTTTGGAGCCCTCAAGGTTTAAAAATGCCACTCACTGAAAAGCTCTCAGAAAGGGTATTAAATCCAACTAAAATATCATCCCGTTCTTGCATGGTAGGTCACGTGGTCTCTTGACACTTGAACAACGCAATAGAAAATATGAAATTTGTCACATAGCAAGAATGGCCCTATCCAGATTCTCACTCTGAAATAAATTTAAAAATAAAACATCGTTTATTCAGACTACACGTAGACCAAAATGATCTTGGCAATAGCCAATCGTTTTTGTGTAGTGTT
Source organism: Megalonaias nervosa (assembly GCA_016617855.1). NCBI lineage: Eukaryota > Metazoa > Mollusca > Bivalvia > Unionida > Unionidae > Megalonaias > Megalonaias nervosa. Next base: position 32,364 of record JAECUM010008040.1, on the reverse strand, counting down.
TATACTACCGCGCACCAGGGTGAACTAAAAATAATGCTAATGTAACATCTTTTACGTTTTAGATAAATAGAATTACTGAAAAAGAATATTGAATCCCGTGAAAAACAATAATCATTACAATAAAATGTAATGAAACAAAAATAAAATAAAAAAGAATTTTAAAACTAACACACAAGCAATTTAATTACATATATGTAACACTTCCCCCCATAAAGAAAACAGAAAGATTTATATAATAAAGCTTTCTTTTTACCATATGTAACTTATACGTGAGGTAAACAAAATTACATAAGAAAATTCTTACGAATTGTATAAAGTGTATATGAAATAATATTTCTATACATGGGAAAGTGCATCTGCAATCAAATTGTCTTTTCCTTTGATGTGCCTGATGTTGAGATTATATTCTTGCAAAAACAAACTCCATGTTAATAATCTTTGATGTTTATTTTTCATCTTGTCGATGAAAGTAAGGGGGCTGTGATCACTAAACACAACAACCGGAGAAGGAGCTGAGCTAATGTAAACTTCAAAATGCTGTAATGACAATATTAAAGCCAAACATTCCTTCTCGATTGTTGAGTAATTCCTTTGGTGCTTATTTAATTTCTTAGAGAAATAGCACACTGGGTGTTCAACACATTTCTATCTTCTTGAATCAATACTGCTCTAAACCCAACATCTCTTGCATCCACAGATAATTCAAAAGATTGATTGAATTTGGAGCTGTGAGAACCGGTGCACTTTTGAGTATGGCTTTTAATCTATCAAAAGCTTCCTGACATTTTTCAGTCCAAGGAAACTTGTTTTTCTTACTTAACAAGTTTGTCAGAGGTTCAGCAATATTAGAAAAATTGGAACAAAACTTTCGATAGTATCCAACCATACCCAAAAATCGCATCAGTTGCTTTTTACTGACAGGGTCAGGGAAATCAGAGATAGCTCTAACCTTAGCATCGATAGGTTTAACTTGACTATGTCCCACAATATGTCCTAAAAAAGTTATACAAACATTGCAGAACTCACTTTTAGATAAACTGATTGTCAAATTTGCATCAGTGAGTCTTTCAAAGAATTTCCGAATCGTGGCAAGATGTCCTTTCCAGGTGTTGTTGTAGATGATGACATCATCAATGTAAGCATCACAATTATCTAGACCAGAGGTAATCATATTCATCAAGCGTTGAAAAGTACTTGGGAACCCTTCATCACAAAAACGGCATTACTTTATATTGATAGAGTCCATCTGGAGTCACAAATGCCGAAATTTCTTTTGCTCTTTCAGTTAGTGGAATTTGCCAAAATCCTTTCAGAAGGTCAAATTTGGCGATGTACTTGGCATTTCCAATTTTATCAATACAGTCATCGATTCTTGGTAATGGAAATGAATCTGTTTTTTGTCACACTGTTCACCTTCCTATAATCAGTGCACATACGGAAAGTTTTATCCGGTTTCGGAACAAGTATACATGGTGAACTCCAATCACTTTTACTGGGCTCTATGAAATCGTTCTCCAGCAAATACTGAATTTCCTTTTTCAGGTATTCCTGTTTGAGAGGGTTCATCCTGTATGGGTGTTGTTTCACAGGTTTTGAATCTACAATTTCAACATCATGAAAAATTTTGTTTGTCCTCGTAGGAATATCTTGGAACAAGTGCTCATATTCGAATAATAACTGTATAAGTTCATTTCTTTCTTGTTGTTGCAAATGTAAAAGTTTCTGGTCTAGATCTTTCATAATTTCTGAATTCTGAAGATTTGTTGCTCCAAGATCAATAGTGTCCAATTGAATTTCTTCACTTAAATCCTCGGTTTGTGGGACAGGTACAACTAAATTAATTGCATAATTTAATTGACTATCTCTTTCAATATACTAGTACTCCATTAATTTATTTAGATCAGAGTACTATTATTATAATTTAACTCATTCATTTTCTTCTTTACTTTGTAAGGGCCGTACAATCTAAATTGAAGAGAATTTTGAAGAATGAGAAAGAGAGAATGAACTCTATTACAGGACTCAAATGTTCTCTCAAGTAAAGTTTTGTGAAACCATAGTTTCACTTTTGACTTGAATTGCTGAGTGCCAAATTCAAGCATAACAAGCTGGAAAATTCCAGACATGAAATTTGACATTTGACCTGATTGGACAGATTTGGGAAGGCCAAATTGAGTAAAAAAACTTTATCAAAGCTTTTACTATAGTATTCATCAAGGGAATTGCTTCTGGGAACTTTGTTGACGCACACATAATGGTCAACAAATATTGGTTGCCTGACTTGGTCTTAGGTAAGGAACCAACACAATCTACCATAATTCTGCTAAATGGTTCGTCAAATGCAGGAATAGGTTGCAGATGAGCCTTAGGTATCTTCTGATTGGGTTTTCCTACCATTTGACAAGTATGACAAGATCTACAAAATGTACAAACATCACTTTTGATTTTTGGCCAATAAAAGTGAGTCAAGATCTTGTGATAAGTTTTATTTATTCCTAAATGATCAGCCAAAGGAGTTTCATGGGCCAAACTAAGTATTTCCTGTCTGTAAGATTTTGGAACTACAATCTGATAGTTCACTGACCACTCATCATTAGCAGGTACCTCGGGAGGTCTCCATTTTCTCATAAGAATTCCATTTTTAATGAAATAACAGACAGGTACTTCAGTGGCTTCAGTTTCACTAATGGCCCTCTGAAACAAACAGGAGATCTCGGGATCTTTTCCTGTTCGACAACAAGTGATTGTCATTTGTCACCCTGATTAGATAAAAGAGAATGAGTATTTAAAAGAGGATCACTATGATCAATACCTTCTGACTGATCCAAATTAGGAGTGAAAGTGACCTCATCAAAAGCCTGACCAATACATGTGTCAGCTAAAGGAATATTTTCCTTATCAAAATCATTCTCAAGAGCTTTCTTTGACATAGCTCTGGTAACTGCACAAGCTGGGTATAACTCAGGGTATTCTTTTTCAATTGGATCAAGTTTCTGATCCAAAGAAGGCTTGTCAGTTACAAGTGGATTAACCACAACCTTGTCTCCAGCTAGATCGTTGCCTAGCAACAAATGAATGCCCTCAACGGGTAAAATTACAAGTGGATTAACCACAACCTTGTCTCCAGCTAGGTCATTGCCTAGCAACAAATGAATGCCCTCAACGGGTAAAGTAGACACTATTCTGACTGTCACAGGTCCTGAAACTAAGTCTGATGACAAATTTACAGAATGGAGAGGAACATTAACAAAGCCGCACTCTACTCCCTGAATGAGAACACTCTCATTAGAACAGGACTTCTCAGAAAAAGGCAAAGTACCTGATAATAAAAGACTCTGAAAAGCTCCTGTATCCCTTAAAATTTTAATAGGGATAGGATTGGCCGAATCACCCAAGAGTGATATAGAACCCTTCGACATGAATGGTTCATAATTCTCCATAATAAAATGAGACTGGGGTTTATTAGACCCAACAAATGTATTGCTTTCAATACATGTCTGTGACCTTGACCTCTTGGAAATAAGAGCATTTGGGATAGGTCTATCTTGATTCTGATGCCTATATTTCAACTTAAAGCAATCAGAAATGACGTGTCCTTTTTTCTTGCAATAGGTACACGTAGGAATAGACAAGGATTTTGAATCAAGTTTATCAGAAGCTTGATTTTTAGAAGTTGTGCCAGATTGAGTTTTAGGAGGAGTCGTATTGGGCTGAAATACCTTTCTACCAGTAGACTGCTGAGTGAATGATTTGCCTACAACAGGAACTTTATGAGTTAAGGAGTACTTATCAGCAGCAAGAGCAGCATTTTCCAAGGTTTCAATCTCGTGCTCTTCAAGATGATTCTTAATGTCATTAGGAACACAGTTTTTGAACTCTTCAAGTAACACAAGTTGTTGAGACTTTCATAATCATGTTCAACTTTCTTGGCTAAGCACCATCTCTAAATAACTGTTCTTTTTCTCTAGCAAATTCAACATAAGTCTGTCCAGCTTCCTTTTTATAGTTTCTGAATTTTTGCCGATAAGCCTCAGGGACTAACGCATAACCCCTTAAGATGCATTCCTTAACCAAATCATAGTCAGAACTTTGTTGTACTGACAGGGATGCATAGATATCTCGGGCCTTGCCAAAAAGTACACATTGCAATAATTGAGTCCAATGCTCCCTTGGCCATTTCAAATTTTCAGCAACTTTTTCAAAATAGATAAAATATTTGTCTACTTCTTTTTCTCTAAAAGGGGGCACTAACCTGATATTTCTTGTAATGTCAAAACTTGAATTTGTATATGAAGTGGAAATGTGCTTTTCACTTGCCAGCTCAAATTCTTTCATTCTAATTTGAAATTCCTTTTCATTCTTCTCTTTTTGGATTTGCATATCTCTCTCTCTCTCTCTCTCTCTCTCTCTCTCTCTCTCTCTCTCTCTCTCTCTCTCTCTCTCTTCAAATTGGAATTGTTTATCTTTCTCCCTCTCCCATCTCTCTCTCTCCTCTTCAAATTGTAATTTCAATTGTTTATCATTCTCTCTTTCCTGTCTCTCTCTCTCCTTCTCTTCAAATTGTAACTCCAATTGTTTCTCTCTTTCTTCTTTCTGAAGCTCGAGCTTCCTTAACTCCAATTCCATCTTGTATTTCATCTTTAATTCCATTACTTTTATTTCTTTTTTCTTTTGTATGTTTTCTATCTGAAACTGAACCTGTCTTATCTCTAATTCCAACTTTTGTAGCTGGACTTCCATTTTCAAAATTTTCAAACACTCCTCAGTAAAATTCAAAAAATTCTCTACTTTTGATGATATTGTGAATGAAAGCCTGTTGTTTTCACTAAAGATTTCAAACAAAATGCAAACTAGTACTTGGGATTTAAAAACTAGGGGAATTTAAATCTCAGAAAACAATTTTCTGAAATATTTAACCAAAATTCATATATCCCAAGGACGAGGCCCCAATTTTCACCTGTTACATGTAGGCTCGTACAATAATAACAAGAGAAAAGAGTGAAGTCAACAAGCTTTGTATATTTTAACAAAATAATTTATTTCCCTAGAAAACAATGTAAAAATTGGAAATTGGACTTACGGTTTGTGAATATAATCCAAAATTTAATCCTAAGGTTGAAAAACACAAGGCCTATTACTAAATAGCTCTAATAGAATCCAGGTTCGAATCTTGACGACGTTCCAATATGGAAAGCGATGATGTCAGACGTGGTCGTTGTACAAATGGCAACAATTCCTCAATTGAATCACAGTTTATGTTTCCATATAATTCCAGAATAAATTTCCACTGAATTTCTTTCTCCCAGAATTTTTATAAAAAGTTACATTTGTTTGGTTTTCTAGAGAATAAATTATTAAATTCCAAAAACAAATGAACTTCAAAAACAATCTGATTTCAATAATAGAAACCTTTGGAGCCCTCAAGGTTTAAAAATGCCACTCACTGAAAAGCTCTCAGAAAGGGTATTAAATTCAACTAAAATATCATCCCGTTCTCACGTGATAGGTCACGTGGTCTCTTAACACTTGAACAACGCAATAGAAAATATGAAATTTGTCACGTAGCAAGAACAGCCCTATCCAGATTCTCACTCTGAAATAAATTTAAAAATAAAACATCGTTTATTCAGACTACACGTAGACCAAAATGATCTTGGCAATAGCCAATCGTTTTTGTGTAGTGTTTATACTACCGCGCACCAGGGTGAACTAAAAATAATGCTAATGTAACATCTTTTACGTTTTAGATAAATAAAATTACTGAAAAAGAATATCGAATCCCGTGAAAAACAATAATCATTACAATAAAATGTAATGAAACAAAAATAAAATAAAAAAGAATTTTGAAACTAACACAGAAGCAATTTAATTACATATACGTAATATATGTAAGGTGAAGTTTTTGCATTTAAAACATGCACAATGGAGAGAATGTTGGCATACCTATATGCTGCTTTAATGTAATGTGGCTGACATTTCTTTGGATATTGTCCTTTTGGAAATTGTACATGATCTAAGCACACTGCTAACTAAAATGACTGCTCCCTTGTGCTCAAAAAATCAGCCTGAATTAGTCTAAAGTGCACTATCCATAGCAGCTATTAAAATAGGGAAAATGAATTTTGCCAGACTAGACAATACCAGCTTCTGAAAGTGCAATGAATGAATTACCAAATACATAAAATGTAAAAAAAAGTTATTGGCTCTTTTTTATACAATTTACCTCTGAAGTTCAGGAAGTGAAAATGACCAAGTGCAGCTAGCACTTTTTTGAAAGCTGCACATCTGGAGTAAGGCCAAGCTGTATACTCTATAATCCATATTACACCCATCAATCATACACCAAAATAAAGGGAATTAAAGGTTCTTTTAACTATACATAAAGTATACAAGATCTTTTTTAAATAACCAGCATAACCAGTGAGGAAAGCTGGGGAAATTCTTTTACTTTAAAATTAAAACCCTATGCAAAATACAAATCTGTAGAATGCCACCTTATGAGATTGAAGATTTACTTACTTCCAAAACGAAAGAGCTTAACATCATGCAAAACTATGCACCTCCCAATTTGAAGATTTGACAAAAGAAGTACTCCAATAAACATTGTCAATTTTATGTTATGCAAAAATACATGTTAACATATTCTGTTTACAAAGAATTTAACATAGTTTAAGCAACAATCAAGAGATATATTAAAATGACCTTAGCAAGTCATAAATGTGTGTGTGTGTGTGTGTGTGTGTGTGTGTGTGTGTGTGTGTGTGTGATTTGGATTTTTAATGAAACTTTAAAAAATTTTCAGTCATATCACTATGATGTCTGCAGTGTGATGATGTGTAGCACTGAGGCATCGTGCCACAGACATGTAGCATCATGTCCCACCGAGTCACATGATCCTGACGCTAGGCCAACCAGTCCTAGCACTAACCTCTTAATGCTGAGTGCCTAGCAAGGCAGCTGTTAGTACCATTTTTTTTTTGGCATGACTCGACCCAGGTTTGAACCCACGCCCTCCCACGTCCAAGGCAGATGCTCTAACCACTATGCCACCAGAGCGGTAATAAATGAAGGAATGGAGCCAAGTGTTTGATACTTTTTATTAATCATAACATACAGACATGTCTGCCGAATTAGTTGGTATTGGGACAATATCCAAATTTGGATAGTAAATCGCCAGATAACAGAGTCACTTATTTAGCGGCTATGGTGCAGAGTGGAGTGTTCTGTAGTGCTGAAGAGTGAATTTAATCTGCTTAGCTTCAGTCATGTAGCAAGTCTGATATATAATTAAAATATTTTCTTTTACTTTGTGAAAACTGGATATTTTTCATCTTGTGGTACTAAAGCGATACATTTTCATTTCAGGCTTTTCCAATCATTAACATGTCAGATTTTTGTACTGCACGATTTAATATAACTGGTATTAGCATATATATATATATATATATATATATATATATATATATATATATATATATATATATATATATATATATATATATATATATATATATATGTGTGTGTGTGTGTGTGTGTGTGTGTGTGTGTGTGTGTGTGTGTGTGTACGGAATATATAACCACTAGGCAGTAAAGAAAAACACATGGCATGTAGGATAGTATCTATAGTATGTGTGCCATCTGAGGTCAACAATGTAAAAAATGTAGCCCAATTTGAGGTCAATGACTTCTAACTATGTAACAATGTACAATGTAACCTCATTGTTAAACCTATGGACAGTTTCACCTCCCCCCCCCCTCCATTTCCATATTTGATCCTCAAGTGCCACATATAATTACTCATGATGGACCTGATTTGCACCATTTTCAGTAAGGACCGACGAGACATTGTATGAAATCTTTAGGTGAAAACCCCATGTCAATATGACAATCAGCTAATGAGCTGTAGTGATTGCAGGATTTTCAAAATGATCAAAGACATTAAATTGGCAACATTTTCATTTGGTATCAGCTAGATGTCTGATGAAGACCCAAAAATTGGTAGAACCTTCTCTTCGGGATGAGTATCGATAACAAAATTTTCGTGTTCCAAGTAGCGCCATTTTCATTTTGGACCATGGAATGAATGTGTGTTTACATTTTCATGGCAATTGTCCCAGTAGTTTAGGAAAAGTAGCAATAACACAACTGGGCTAATGGACATATGATGGGATCGACAACAGAAAAGAGACTATCGCATAAACTCTTCAGGTCTATGAGCTCAAACATCAGCACAAAAAAGCCATTATCATATGCACTTAGCTTGGCCATGTTGTGTAACAATCATCATGCAATCAAGTATCCAGTGAATAATGTCATCCATTCCTGATTAAAATTACTCCATTGTTCTTTAATAATTATTTATGATGTATCTTTAAAACACATGTCAAAGTATTAATTAGCAAGTATTTGCAATGGATATAGGGAATAAATATAAAACTTGTACTGTTAAAGAGTGGCTTTCACTAAAATATTTCTCATGATTTCTAGTTTGTCCTATATGAAAATGGTGCCCATGTGACATCCAGTATGGCCAGCATGGCAGCCATCTTAAAAATCCTGTCAACATTACTCCTCCTGACATGAGGTTTACTCTCAAAGACATTTAATGATATCAAGTTGGTCTTAATTTAAACTATTATCTCTCAGGCACCCAGTAAGACTTCCTAAAATGTTTACTTAGACCTAATGAAAATTGTGCTAATTAGACTTCCAATTTCATTGGTCATTTTGAAGATCCTGCATAATTTATAGTCGCAGTTACATGATGTTTTCACTTAATGTAGTTGGCTCCTGATGACAATGACATGCACAATATGGCTGACATGATAGCAATATTGAAAATTGAACTTAAAATTTAAATATGGCTGGCATGATAACACATTGAAAATTTAAATTGACCCGATGATCCTAGAGATATGGGGTTTTCACTAAAACCTTTTTATGGAATCTAGTTAGTCTCAAATTAAAATAGTGTTAGTCAATGGTGGCCACTTTGATTGTTATCACTTTTTCTCTTGAAATGGTAATACTAGCAAAATGGGATTTTCACTAAAACACATCTCACTGTATGCAGTTGGTCCTAAATCGATATAGTATGTATGTGACCTCCCAAAGGTTTAAAAATCTGATAAAAGCTACTTCTAAACGGATGGCATTCTGCATGTTAAGAAAATGTATTGTTGATGTTCTTACATTAACTTCACTGGTCACAAACACACATGCACACATACATGCACATGCATTCATTTATTTAAATTAATTTAATGTCTTTCATCAAATGTTGCCTCACTCTTTATGCACATCTTTGTTAGCTAAGGTTCCAATATGTTAACTTATCTGCACCTTGGAGGATCGATCCAATATTTCAGTACTTTGCACTAGTGACAGCTACTGGATTTCACAAATTGCCTCCCTTATTATGTAAAGCCCACTATCCAACAGAGTGTAACAGTGGTGCATTGTACATCACCCGAAAATGGTGGAGGCAATTTTGACTATTCTATTATTTAAGGTTTTCTTTCATTGTTCTGATATAAAATGTCACAATAAAGAAGAACAGTTATTAATGTCTATTCTTGGCTTGATAAATAATTCTCTCTCTCTCTCTCTCTCTCTCTCTCTCTCTCTCTCTCTCTCTCTCTCTCATTGTAATATAGATCTTTTCAACTGAATATATCAGACAGAGTCTGACGTTATTAATGACATAAATTCACTTGGTAACCCCCATCCACGGAATGCCAGTTACTGGTACCATACAGCCAAGCCATTTATTACCAGAACATAGAACATTGGGAATATATTGATGAAAAAGCCTTCATCATGCAATAAGTAAAAGTATCTGCTGACCGGTTGATATCGCCAGTAGTTACGAGGAGGCTGAGTTCTTGACTAAAAAGGAGGTTTCCAAATTCATTGATGCTTTGGCATGTATGATGTATCTACTTCTGTTGGTTGACCCACACAAGGAGTTTATGGTCACTACATCGCAACTAGTGGCCAAGCACGATGTGCATATGGGTTGGGGTGCGGCTGGTAATGACCACTCTCAGGGTATTGACCTATCGCCACTTGTAAATCACACTACTCAATTAACCAATGAACGAGCATAAAATAGACACACCTCCAGGCCTGTCATTCCAATAGACAAAGAGACGCAGCCCTTCTTTTGTAGCTGCATAGGCTCAGGGTATTGTGATGTTGCGGGCAGTATAGTGGTTATTTTGCTGTGCTTAAGGCAAAGAATTTCATTCACAGTGAGTGTGCCACCATTGCGTGACTGTTTGTTTTGTCGTGGTCTTTATATGCGACAAGCTTTCTTGAAACGATCTTGCAGATTTCCTGTTGAGTAGACTCCTGCTTAACCTCAGCATCCTTTGCCATGGGCGCCGTAATGCACACAAATTGTTATAGCTACTACACGCAAAAACATGGTCAAATAAGCAAGGTTAGACACTTGAGATAGTCTCCGACAGTCTAAACCTTGTGTGATTTTTTTTTACTGTAAGTCCCCAGGAGCTGTGTAGAATAATTGTGTAATCAAAATACAAGTCTTAAGGTTTGTCTTCATACAAGTCCCTAAACTTGTCTTCATACAAGTCCCTAAACTTGTCCTCTGTGCTCATCAGAATGACACCAAACTGCTATGAGTACCTCAACTACGCCATTTAGCATAAGCTCATTTTCCATGTGCCAAGAATGGTGACAAAGATATTTTGGTATATTCTCCTGAATAAGAATCACAATTAAATTTCATAAACACATCACAAAGGCCATTTTTCTACCATTTTGAATTTCTTCATAGGCATGGGTTCTCTATCGGATTCCAAGGCTAATTGTGATGAAGCAAAATATGCACATTATTATTCACATATATTATTGGAATTGTTACATATAGGCTCATACAAAAATAACAAGAGAAAAGAGTGAAGTCAACATGCTTTGTTTATTTTAACACAATAATTTATTTCCCTAGAAAACAATGTAAAAATTGGAAATAGGACTTGCGGTTTGTGAATATAATCCAAAATTTAATCCTAAGATTGAAAAATATAAGTCCTATCACTAAACAGTTCTAATAGAATCCGGGTTCGAATCTCGATGAAATTCCAATATGGAGGCGATGACGTAAGATTAGACCGTTGTCCTGGTGGTAACAGATTCTCGATTGAATCACAGTTTATGTTTCCGTTAAACTCCAGAATAAATTTCCACTGAATTTCTTTGTCCCAGCACTTTTTATAAAAAGTTACACTTGTTTAGTTTTCTAGAGAATAAATTATTAAATTCCAAAAACAAATGAACTTCAAAAACAATCTAGCATCAACAACTGAAAACTCTTGAGCCCTCAAGGTTTAAAATACAACTCACTCGAACTGGTAGAAAATGGCTGTTTTAAGCCTCGATTTTAAATCACATGGTACTTCACGTGATAGGCTACGTGATTTACTAGTTTGAACATCGCAATTGAAAAAAATGCCATTTATGCAAGAATAGCCCTATCTAAGAAACAAATTCTCACACTGAAAATATTAAAAAAAAGACTGTTTACAGTTCAGCTAACATGCGGGACGAAATGACCTTGGTAATAGCCAATCGTTTTCACTCGATGTTTACAAAATCTATGTATCAGAGTGAGCTAAAAATAGTGCTTCTGTAATAGCTTGTACGTTCTAAATAAACTGAATTTATTTGAAAATATCGAATCCCGTGAAAATAATCCTTACAATAAAATGTAATGAAACAAAATAAAAATAAAAAAGAATTTTAAAAATAACACACAAACAATTTAATTACATGTACGTAACACTCCCCCCCCCAAAGAAAAAGAAAGATTTATATAATAAAGCTTTATTTTTACCATATGTTAATTATACATGAGGTACAACAAAAGTACATAAGAAAATTCTTATGAATTATATAAAGTGTACATAAAATAATAGTTCTATACACGGGAAAGTGCATCTGCAATCAAATTGTTTTTTCCTTTAATGTGCCTGATGTTGAGATTATATTCTTGAAAAAATAAACTCCACCTTAATGATCTTTGATTTTTATTTTTCATCTTGTCGATGAAAGTAAGGGGGCTGTGATCACTAAACACAACAACCAGAAAAGGAGCTGAGCTAATGTAAACTTCAAAATGCTGTAATGACAATATTAAAGCCAAACATTCCTTCTCGATTGTTGAGTAATTCCTTTGGTGCTTATTTAATTTCTGAAACCGCACACTGGGTGATCAACACCATTTCTATCTTCTTGAATCAATACTGCTCTAATCCCAACATCTCTTGCATCCACAGATAATTTAAAAGATTGACTGAAATTTGGAGCTGTGAGAACGTGAGCACTCTTGAGTATGGCTTTTAATTATCAAAAGCTTCCTGACATTTTTCAGTCCAAAGAAACTTGTTTTTCTTACTCAACAAGTTTGTCAGGGCTTCAGCAATATTAGAATAATTGGAACAAAAATTTCGATAGTATCCGGCCATACCCAAAAATCGCATCAGTTGCTTTTTACTGACAGGGTCAGGGAAATCAGAGATAGCCTTGACCTTAGCATCGATAGGTTTAACTTGACCATGTCCCACAATATGTCCTAAAAAAGTTACACAAGCACGGCAAAACTCACTTTTAGATAAATTGATTGTCAAATTTGCTTCAGTGAGTCTTTCAAAGAATTTTCGAATCGTGACTAGATGTTCTTTCCAGGTGTCGTTGTAGATGATGACATCATCGATGTAAGCATCACGATTTTGTAGACCAGAGGTAATCATATTCATCAAGCGTTGAAAGGTACTTGGGGAACCCTTCATCACAAACGGCATTACTTTATATTGATAGAGTCCATCTGGAGTCACAAATGCCGAAATTTCCTTTGCTCTTTCAGTAAGTGGAATTTGCCAATATCCTTTCAGAAGGTCAAAATCTGGTGATGTACTTGGCATTTCCAATTTTATCAATACAGTCATCGATTCTTGGTAATGGAAATGAATCTGCTTTTGTCACACTGTTCACCTTCCTATAATCAGTGCATATACGGAAAGTTTTATCCGGTTTCGGAAAAAGTATACATAGTCAACTCCAATCACTTTTACTGGGCTCTATGAAATCGTTCTCCAACAAATACTGAATTTCCTTTTTCAGGTATTCCTGTTTGAGAGGGTTCATCCTGTATGGGTGTTGTTTCATAGGTTTTGAATCTACAATTTCAACGTCATGAAAAGTTTTGTTTGTCCTCGTAGGAATATCCGGAAACAAGTGCTTATATTCGAATAATAACTGTTTTGTTCATTCCTTTCTTGTTGTTGCAAATGTAAAAGTTTCTGGTCCAGATTTTTCATAATTTCTGAATTCTGAAGATTTGTTGCTCCAAGATCAACAGTGTCCAATCGAATTTCTTCACTTAAATCCTCAGTGAGTGGGACAGGTACAACTAAATTAATTGCATAATTTAATTGGCTATCTCTTTCAATATACTAGTACTCCATTAATTTGCTTAGATCAGAGTACTATAATTATAATTTAACTCATTCATTTTCTTCTTTACTTTGAAAAGGGCCGTAAAATCTAAATTGAAGAAAATTTTGAAGAATGAGCAAGAGAGAATGAACTCGATTACAAAACTCAAATGTTCTCTCAAGTAAAGTTTTGTGAAACCATAGTTTCACTTTTGACTTGAATTGCTGAGTGCCAAATTCAAGCATAACAAGCTGGAAAATTCCAGACAGAAAATTTGACTTTGACCTGATTGGACAGATTTGGGAAGGCCAAATTGAGTAAAAAAAACTTAATCAAAGCTTTTACTATGGTTTTGGTTTTAATATTCCTCAAAGGAATCGCCTATGGGAATCTTGTTGACGCACACATAATGGTCAACAAATATTGGTTGCCTGACTTGGCCTTAATTAAGTGACCAGCACATTCTACCATAATTCTGCTAAATGGTTCGTCAAATGCAGGAATAGGTTGCAGATGAGCCTTAGGTATCTTCTGATTGGGTTTTCCTACCATTTGACAAGTATGACAAGATCTACAAAATGTACAAACATCACTTTTGATTTTTGGCCAATAAAAGTGAGTCAAGATCTTGTGATAAGTTTTATTTATTCCTAAATGACCAGCCAGAGGAGTTTCATGGGCCAAACTAAGTATTTCCTGTCTGTAAGATTTTGGAATTACAATTTGATAGTTCACTGACCATTCGTGATTAGCAGGTACCTTGGGAGGTCTCCATTTTCTCATAAGAATTCCATTTTTAATGAAATAACAGACAGGTACTTCAGTGGCTTCAGTTTCACTAATGGCCCTCTGAAACAAACAGGAGATCTCAGGATCTTTTTCCTGTTCGACGACAAGTGATTGTCGTTTGTCACCCTGATTAGATAAAAGAGAATGAGTATTTAAAAGAAGATCACTATGATCAATACCTTCTGATTGATCCAAATTAGGAGTGAAAGTGACCTCATCAAAAGCCTGACCAATACATGTGTCAGCTAAAGGAATATTTTCCTTATCAAAATCATTCTCAAGAGCTTTCTTTGACATAGCTCTGGTAACTGCACAAGCTGGGTATAGCTCAGGGTATTCTTTTTCAATTGGATCAAGTTTCTGATCCAAAGAAGGCTTGTCAGTTACAAGTGGATTAACCACAACCTTGTCTCCAGCTAGATCGTTGCCTAGCAACAAATGAATGCCCTCAACGGGTAAAGTTACAAGTGGATTAACCACTCAACGGTTAAAGTAGCCGCTATTTCGACTGTCACAGGTCCTGAAACTAAGTCTGATGACAAATTTACAGAATGGAGAGGAACATTAACAAAGCCGCACTCTACTCCCTGAATGAGAACACTCTCATTAGAACAGGACTTCTCAGAAAAAGGCAAAGTACCTGATAATAAAAGACTCTGAAAAGCTAGGGATAGGATTGGCCGAATCACCCAAGAGTGATATAGAACCCTTCGACATGAATGGTTCATAATTCTCCATAATAAAATGAGACTGGGGTTTATTAGACCCAACAAATGTATTGCTTTCAATACATGACCGTGACATTGACCTCTTAGAAATAAGAGCATTTGGGATAGGTCTATCTTGATCCTGAAGCCTATATTTCAATTTAAAGCAAACAGAAATGACGTGTCCTTTTTTCTTGCAATAGGTACACGTAGGAATAGACAAGGATTTAGAATCAAGTTTATCAGAAGCTTGATTTTTAGAAGTTGTGCCAGATTGAGTTTTAGGAGTTGTATTGGGCTGAAACACCTTTCTACTAGTAGTCTGCTGAGTGAATGATTTGCCTACAGCAGGAACTTTATGAGTTAAGGAGTACTTGTCAGCAGCAAGAGCAATATTTTCCAAGGTTTCGATCTCATGCTCTTCAAGATGAGTCTTAATGTCATTAGGGACACAGTTCTTGAACTCTTCAAGTAATGGAAGTTGTTCAAGACTTTCATAATCATGTTCAACTTTCTCAGCTGAACACCATCTTTTAAATAACTGCTCTTTATCTCTTGTAAATTCAACATAAATTTGTCCAGCTTCCTTTTTATAGTTTCTGAATTTTTGCCGATAAGCCTCAGGGACTAACGTATAACCCTTTAAGATGCACTCCTTAACCAAATCATAGTCAGAACTCTGTTGCACTGACAGGGATGCATAGATATTTCGGGCTTTGCCAAAAAGTACACACTGTAATAATTGAGTCCAATGCTCCCTTGGCCATTTCAAATTGTCAGCAACTTTTTCAAAATAAATAAAATATTTGTCTACTTCCTTTTCGCTAAAAGGGGGAACTAACCTAATATTTTTTTAATGTCAAAACTTGAATTTGTATGTGAAGTGGGATCGTGCTTTTCACTTGCCAGCTTAATTTCTTTCATTTTAATTTGAAATTTCTTTTCATCCTTCTCTTTTTACATCTGTACGTGCATTTGTTCTTTTTGAAACTCAAATTGCATTTGTTTCTCTCTCTCTCTCTCTCTCTCTCTCTCTCTCTCTCTCTCTCTCTTCTTTTCTTCAAATTGTAATTGTTTATCTTTCCCCTCTCTTGTCTCTCTTTCTCCTCTTTCTTAAATTGTAATTGTTTATCTTTCTCTCTCTCCTGACTCTCTTTCTCCTCTTTCTCAAATTGCAATTGCAATTGTTTCTCTTCAAATTGCAACTGCAATTGTTTATCTCTCTCTCTTCTTTCTGAAGCTCCAGCTTCCTTAACTTTAATTCCATCTTGTATTTCATTTTTAATTCCATTACTTTTATGTCAGTCTGATACAGACTTACTGACCGAAGCCAAAACACTTTTATCAAGAACATTCTTCTCTACCAAATATTGAATCAAAATATTTTTAATTTCTTGTTTCGTTAAGGCAGATTTTGCTTCAGAAAGATCTACTTTCCGGCAAGTTCAAGCAACTTATCTTTTTTCAGACTATCCAACTGCTCCTGAGTTGGACTAGAAAGAAAAGTTTCCACTTTTAATGACATTGTGAATGAAAGCCTGTTGTTTTCACTGAAGATTTCAAACAAAATGTAAAATAGTACTTGGGATTTGAAAACTAGGGGAGTTTAAATTTAAAAAAAAAAAAATTCTGAAATATTTTAGCCAAAATTCAAATATCCAAGGACTAGTAACCCCAATTTTCCCTTGTTACGTGTAGGCTTGTACAAAAATAACAAGAGGAAAGAGTGAAGCCAACAAGCTTTGTATATTTGAATAAAATAATTTATTTCCCTAGAAAACAATGTAAAAATTGAAAATAGGACTTACGGTTTGTGAATATAATCCAAAATTTAATCCTAAGATTGAAAAATACGAGACCTATCACTAAACAGTTCTAATATAATCCGGGTTCGAATCTCGATGAAATTCCAATGTGGAGGCGATGATGTAAGGTGAGACCGTTGTACTGGTGATAACAGATCCGTTAAACTCCAGAATAAATTTCCACTGAATTTCTTTGTTCCAGAACGTTTTATAAAAAGTTACACTTGTTTAGTTTTCTAGAGAATAAATTATTAAATTCCAAAAACAAATGAACTTCAAAAACAATCTAGCATCAACAACTGAAAACTCTTGAGCCCTCAAGGTTTAAAATACAACTCACTCGAACTGGTAGAAAATGGCTGTTTTAAGCCTCGATTTTAGATCACATGGTACTTCACATGATAGGCTACGTGATTTACTAGTTTGAACATCGCAATCAAAACATAAAAAAAAGAAAAATGCCATTTATAACCTATGCAAGAATAGCCCTATCTAAGAACCAAATTCTCACATTGAAAATATTAAAAAGACTGTTTACAGTTCAGCTAACATTCGGGCCGATATGACCTTGGCAATAGCTAATCGTTATCGTTCGATGTTTACAAAATCTATGTACCAGAGTGAGCTAAAAATAGTGCTTCTGTAATAGCTTGTACGTTCTAAATAAACTGAATTTACTGAAAGAAAATATCGAATCCCGTGAAAATAATCATTACAATAAAATGTAATGAAACAAAATTAAAATAAAAAAGAATTTTAAAAATAACACACAAACAATTAAATTTTATATACGTAACAGAATGCTATCCTTGCAATCATACATTATTGAATTCATCAGTTTCGATGACAAATGTTTCAAATTTGCTAGCCCTATCACTGACTTAAACCTGGGCTTTCCCAATGCGCTGAGTGAAAATATTTCTGTTGAGAGCAGCGTTATTTCGCTTCATTATTAAATGAAGGCATAATTTGGAATATCTTTATAACATTCACAATGAGCCTAGCATGTCATCCTATTCTACTTGCATGTACTGCGGCTACAAGCCATTGTAACATGTGATGACGTGCACAAGGGGTACACTTTTATAACTGAGCAGTCACTTGGTCTTCCAATCAGATACACACGCAAAAGTTCAACTGCTGATGGTCGCTCCATGAACTTAGCGCAAACCACCACAAACCACCACAAACCTATCTTAAACCACCTTTATAAATATAATAACTTATAAAATGTGGGTGGAAGAGCTTATCTGTCTATCTATCTATCTATCTATCTATCTATCTATCTATCTATCTATATATATATATATATATATATATATATATATATATATATATATATATATAAAGTATTTAGTGTTACACAAATTCACTCAAATAAATCTAAAAATCTCAAATTAATCTGAATATGTGCATATTTTCACACCAGTTTCCAGTGTCAGTTACCGGCATCGGTCATCGGGTAGTAGTTTATGTACAACATCTAGATAGTGTTGTTTTTTTTCAACCATATATCAATCGGTCGTACGTGAGAACAAATCCTGAAACGACGGATAAAATATCAGATAGACTGCTCTACTCAAAACCTTGTAAAGTTTATTACGGATTAAAACAAGACGACTCTTTAAATGAACCACGGAACTTCCAACAAGCAAGGAATAAAAGTACTGAGAAGAATTTTAAAGAAAATAGCAAAAGCAAAACACTTATTCAGAAAATATTGCCGACGAGATTTTAGAGATAACTGGTATGTGTGGGAAGCATACGTTTGTAAAGTGAATAATACATGACAGATAAAGTGCCATCCATCATATTATATACCGACAACCAAATAACAGACTTACATTACTTGGAGAAAAAAAAAGGCGAGACAAATAATCTCACAACAATTGTATGCAGAAACCTGAGTATCACAAGGAAAGACACCAATGAACATTCATTTTTCGGTCCGTGCTTTTGCACAAAGACGCACGTTATGAGACAATAAAGAACATTACTATCCCAAACTGCAGCCAAACTTGAGAACAACATCAGAAGTGTCAAAATAAGACAACCCCAGAGCTGGTTCAGCTATTATTTCAAGCAGTAAACCTCCAGTTTTTAGTTTCCAGATGTGCATTATATGGTGAAAATAATTAGGCCTACTGTTCGCACCGAAATTATGCCGCATATTGCGTCAACAGCTTAACATGGAGTTGTCAAATTGAGAAGAAACGCAAACAAATTTTCCTGAAATTCCTTAACAGTTCGAAAAACAAAATGCAAGACATAACAGAAACAGTTTCAACCACCGGAAAATAAAATTCCATGTTTCAAATAGCGCTAAGAACAATGCTTGAAAGCCAACCAGCGGAAAAGACCGCGAAGTGAAAAAGTAAAAGCAATTTGAATGAATTGACAGGGGAGTGACTTTGACCATTAAATTTAATGTATCTTTATTCTGTAATCTGTTCCTTAATTTCATTTTCTTGCTTTTTGCAATGCTGAACTTTAATATTTTAAAGGTGGAGGGTTACTGCCATGTGTATTTATATGTATAAAATAGAGGTTTTATTAATTTCTTTTCTTCTCAGTCGACTGTCGGTCAATATAGTTGTAGCTCCTCCTTAATTATTCATTATGATTCATTCATTATAAATCATCATAGAGGGGCAGTGTATTTGTGTGTTTTACTTGAGGATCCACTCTGACCTGTAACTATTGTGTGTGTGTGTGTGTGTGTGTGTGTGTGTGAGCGCGCGCGCATGTGTGTGTGTGTGTATAAAGTTTTCAATTTTATGTAAGGACTAGTTATTGCAAATCTTACTTGTTAAAAATAGTTTTCTTTGGATTTTACATAAATAAAAATGACATACAACTTCTGGGCTGATGATCTGAAATGTTAGATTGAAATGGTAGATACAAGGATTTAGTTCCCTTTGAACATTTCTGCGGTACTTATATACAACTAGACAAGAACGCAAAACTTACACAATAAAATCATTTGAATTAAACATAGATTTCAAAATGAAAATTGCTTCTAACTGGTCTTTTGATATGGTGTAATTTGCGGAAGTCTATCATATGACGAATTGTAATCAATATCCCGGTCTGAACCGCCTTATGTAGAATGGATTTGTCCACATGATTTAAATTTCATTACTAAATTTAAAGGGGAGGAGGCAAGCTCTTTTTTTGAAAACTCTTAAAATTTACATTACATCTGTTAAAAAACAACACATACTATATGTCGTGAAATACTCTTTAAATAACCTCTCCTTCGTACATGCCAGCAAGGTATAGAATTGCTAGGATAGATTGTAGACACTTAAATTAATATGTAAGAATAAAACACACAGAAATCCAAAAAACATTTTTTTTTTTTTTTACAAAAATGATTTAGACAGTAATCATCAGCAGAATCAAGCTTTGAGGAAATCAAATAATAACAATTATGAAAAAGAAATGCACATCTAATTATCAAATCGTACTAGTATTAGTACTCCAACTTCGTGGACGTGAGGTTTACGACATCGTAGCTAGTTACTAAATTGCAATGAAATATACTAAAGTACACTCAAATATACTCCAATAAAGTTACTCATTTCAGTTATCTAATGAATGTAATGGATGTTTTAATGATTATGAAAAAAAAAGAAATGCACATATTGTAATAACACTTTACAGCTGTAAATCGGATTCGATGTAACATCAGTTTAACAAACTGATTTGAAAATTTCTTCATGCATTATATGAAAGGTTTCACATTTTGTTTACTTACAACATATTTTCACAGATAAATTAGCATTATAATACATTTTAAAGGTGATTTGTGGTAGATTTGTGGTGGTTTCCGGTGTTTTGTGGTGGTTTGCGGTAAATACATGGACCCGGTGACGGTCGCGAAGTAGCCGGCACGACCTTCTCTTACAACCGTTTTGAGCTACCAGTCATACATTTGCCAATGATAAATAGTACCAATGATCTTGCCCTCAGACACCCATACTTTTCTCTGGCTTTTGATGGAGACAATGGCCTCGGCCATCTCAAGGAGTGTAAGCACGCCCGATTCGACCATCAAGATAAGCAATGCGATGAGATCCAGATGTGGTAGTTGCGAACCGACCCGTTTTCTTTCGCTTCAAAAAGTAGCATGTGACTGGGTGGGACATCATGCTACAAGTCGGCATGATGCCCCCCACTGCTAGACATTACTATAAACTGCCACACTGTAGACATCGTAGCGATATGTCTGAAATAATGTTAAAGCTAGGTTAAAAATCCAAATCACACTCACACACACTACACATATCCGCTGAATTTCTTCCAGCATAGCCGCTAAGGTGGGCTTACAGGCGTTTCATTCTTGTGACGACGCTGGACTCACTAAACACACTCTGGGCCAACTCATTTGATTCGTCTCTATACTTGCTACAAACCTCAATAATTTGCATTTGCTTTTACAGTGTTCTAGTGAACAGAACTTCAGACAATACAAACTGCCACACAAGCTTTGGGTAGTTTAGTTTTGTAATCTCCACCACCAAGAACCCAAGCTGCCTTAGGTTTTCTTTTTGTAACCTGCTGAATGACGTTCCAGGCGTCGCCCTCGCAGTATTCAACAATGAGAGTCCCTGGAAAGTGAAAATCGTGAGAATCAATGTTCTACGTGATACTTGCTGTTGTTATAAATGTCACCGCCATCTATGTCCTAATTGCTCTCTGAAGGATTCGTTTCTAGATCTGCCGCATTGATGATAGTTGCATCTATCTCGTGTGCCTGTATTTCAAATTTCGTAATTTTGTGGCGGAAGGTGCCGGTAAAATCTTGGCCCCTAGAGGCCGTTTTCAAAATGTTTTATCATACACTGATAAACACTATTCAAGAGATTGTCCCTCAAAGGTGCTTGGCTGTTATGGTCGGGCTCTCGAACAGTGTAGAGGCTGTACACCGATGCCGTCTCCAGGTAATTGTTTTCAAAGTAAGGTTTGTCAATACCAGTAAGAAATCCAGGTTTTGTATCACACGAAATCTCAACCACCTTCTCACCCTTGCATTGTTCTGTCTTCGTTAGATTAGTCGTGCCAAATACCGGTATCCCCCTCCTCCTCCTTTTACTAGATAAACCTAATACGAATTAAAATAAACAAAATAAACCCAACTCTTTACCTGTCGGAATTGCAGCAAGAATAGAGGCAGCGTGTAGGTCATTCATTTGGCTATTCAAAACCCAGAGACCGCCTCTGACTTCATATCGAGGCATAATGTTAAGGTCACCAAGTCCAAGAGAGTCATTATCTTGGATACGAAATGTGCTAAAGACAGGTTCGGCACTATTAACTTCAACTCCTTCTTGGCTTCATGAAGACGATAATACAATCAAAGTCTTTGTTTTGGAAAGGTCAGAGGGGACGTTGGGTTCCTCATTTTAATAGCATAAGAGATGTGCTTGTTGTCCATCTGTCATTATGAATGTGTATATATTAGGGGATAAACTTTTCAAAATTTTGAATATTAATACCATCTACCCGAGCGTTCTTTTTTCCTAAGGCCTGCACGCAAAGTCTGCCAGCCACTACTAATATTAGTACCCCTTCCTCCTTTAATTTGTATCTATCAGTGGAGCAGTCAGGTATGATTCTGCAGCAGTTTCGCTTTCTTCGCAACAATTCACACATACTATTACGGACTTCAGTTTCCTTAGCTTATTCCATCCCAAAACAACTGCAAGATTTTACACAAAACGACTCTGCGTTTTCTTTTAGCAATCGAATCGTTATAGGCCACCATTTTAAATAAAGTTATCTCATTGTTACTGGGGGAGCTAACCCAGGCAAAATTTTGATGGAGCATGTCCTAAGAAACGTCATACCAAGTTCGATTAAAACTGGCGATGCTGTACTGAGGAGGAAGTTATATTTGTCTTATGGAAATAACACTACTGCTAAGAGAGCCATGTTGGGCACAATCTTTGATGGAGCATGTCCTAAAATAAGTTCCTATCAAGTTTGATCCTAAATGACTCTGCCATTCTGGAAGAGTTCAAATTAGGCTTTCCATATCGATGCTATGAAAGTCATTCCAAACAAGTTGATCAAAAATGGTTCACCTGCTTTTACAGAAGTGGAAAGCAGATTTCACCCAATTGATAAGGCAGTCACCTTGCTGCTAGCAGATCAACCCTTAAAAAAAAAAAAATTGATAAAACATGTCCAAAACAAAACATTCCTACCAAACTTGAATGAAAGTGGCTCTACTGTTCTGAAGAAGTTGAAAATCTGTTTCCCATATGATTGATACGGATGTCATGCCATTGCTAGGGGAATTGGCCCCCAGATAAAATTTTCGTAGAGAATGCGAACAAACATTCCTACCAAGTGTGATCAAATTGGTTCTGCTATTTTATATATAGAAGTCAAATTGTATTTTTTATACGGTTGTGAAGGAAGCTACACTGCAGCTAAGGGAACCATAATGGACTAAAGTTTGATAGAGCATCTCCTAGCAAATATTTCTACCAAGTTTGAAGAAACA
The DNA here is from genome assembly GCA_016617855.1 of Megalonaias nervosa. Lineage (NCBI taxonomy): Eukaryota > Metazoa > Mollusca > Bivalvia > Unionida > Unionidae > Megalonaias > Megalonaias nervosa. Next base: position 9,091 of record JAECUM010008040.1, on the reverse strand, counting down.
AAATGGTTCAGATTTTCTGGAAAAGAAGTTTAAACTATTTTCCAAAATGGTTGCTTTGAAAACCACGTCATTTGCTAAAGAAACCACCCGCAACATAATTTTGGAAAGAGAATATGTTAACAAATACTTCTACCAAGTGTGATAAAATTTTTTAGCTCATCTGTTCAATATAACTTCAAAATGAGGCTTTCTATATGACTGCAAAGGACACAATTGTAAGTTTAATAAACATTCCTACCACGTTTTGCCAAAATTGGCTCAGCTCTTTTTCTTCTGAAGAAGAAAATGTAGTTCGTTCTTAAGGATGGGGTTTGTGTAGCTTACTCTTCGCGCAATGGAGGAACCATCCTCGCCGCAAGGTGTACTATCCTTCCGTTCTAGGAAATTCTGGAACATGTAAATTGGTCCAGTCCGAGTCACTTTCTCGGCCCATGCGCAATAGCGACATCATTTGTTACGTATATGTAATTAAATTGCTTGTGTGTTAGTTTTAAAATTCTTTTTATTTTATTTTTGTTTCATTACATTTTATTGTAATGATTATTGAAAGGATTCAAAATTCTTTTTCAGTAATTAGATATTTTCTTTTACTAAATGTTATTTATTTAAGACGTAAAAGTGTTGCATGAGAATTATTTTTAGTTAACCTAGTTCGTCTTGGGCTGGCAAGAACGTAAACAGGCAGTTAAAATGATTGGTCAGTATCAGGGCCATACTTTCCTTGCGTGATCACCATGTGTAAGCAAAGTTTATTTATGATTGGTTTTTAAATGGGTTTACACTGGCGTACGTGATGGATTTCTTGTAGTAAGAGACCACATGACCCATCTCGCGAGACTTGAAATTATGTTTTTGGGGTTTAAATACGCATTCTTAATATTCTTCAGGCAGAGTCGTTTTAACATCTTGAAGGAACAAGGTGTTATTTTCATTTGTTGCCAGATTGTTTGTTTTTCATCTGATTTTTTGGATTTAATAATTTATTCTCCTGGAAACTCAACAAGTTGACTTTCTTATAAAAGATTCTGAAAGATATTCATAGAAATTTATTTTGGAATTATTCGGAAGCAAAAACTGTGATTCAATTGAGGAATTGTTGATATTCGTACATTGGACCACATCTGACGTCATCGCCTTCCATATTTGTACGTCGTCGAGATTCGAACCTGGATTCTAATAGAATTATTTAGTGAAAGGACTTGTGTTTTCATTCTTAGGATCAAATTTTGGATTATATTCACAAACTGTAAGTCCTATTTCCAATTGTTACATTGTTTTCTAGGGAAATAAATTATTTTGTTAAAATATACAAAGCTTGTTGACTTCACTCTTTTCTTCTGTTACATTTGTGCGAGCCTACAAGTAACAGGAGAAAATTGGGGGCTCGTTCGGGATATAAGAATTTTGGTTAAATATTTCAGAAAATTGTTTTTTGACATTTAAATTCCCCTAGTCTTTAAATCCCAAGTACTATTTTACATTTTTATTTGAAATCTTAAGTGAAAACAACAGGCTTTTATTCACAATGTCATCAAAAGTGGAAACTTTTCTTTCTAATCCAACTCAGGAGCAGTTGGATAGTCTGAAAAAAAGATGAGTTGCTTGAACTTGCCAGAAAGTATGATCTTTCTGAAGCAAAATCTTCCTTAACGAAACAAGAAATTAAAAATATTTTGATCCAATATTTGGTGGGGAAAAATATTTTTGATAAAAGTGTTTTGGCATCAGTCAGTAAGTCTATGACCGACACTGACATTAAAGTAATAGAATTAAAAATGAAATTCAAAATGGAAGTAGAGTTAAGGAAGCTCGAGCTTCAGAAAGAGAAAGAACAATTGCAAGTGCAATTAGAAGAGAAGCAATTGCAGTTGCAATTTGAGAAAGAGGAGAAAGAGAGACAATTACAATTTGGGAAAGAGGAGAGGGAGAAAGAGAGACAATTACAATTTGAGAAAGAAGAGAGAGAGAGAGACAGGAGAGGGAGAAAGATAAACAGTTACAATTACAAAGAGAGAAGGATGAAAGGGAATTTCAACTTAGAATGAAAGAATTTGAGCTGGCAAGTTGCAAGCACGATTCCACTTCACATACAGACACAAGTTTTGACATTACAAAAAATATCAGGTTACTGCCCCCTTTTAGTGAAAAGGAAGTAGACAAATATTTTATTTATTTTGAAAAAGTTGCTGACAATTTGAAATGGCCAAGGGAGCATTCGACTCAATTATTGCAATGTGTACTTTTTGACAAAGCCCGAAATATCTATGCATCCCTGTCAGTACAGCAAAGTTCTGACTATGATTTGGTTAAGGAGTGCATCTTAAGGGGTTATGCGTTAGTCCCTGAGGCTTATCGGCAAAATTTCAGAAACTATAAAAAGGAAGCTGGACAGACTTATGTCGAATTTGTTAGAGAAAAAGAACAGTTATTCGAGAGATGGTGCTTAGCCCAAAAAGTTGAACATGATTATGAAAATATCAAACAACTTGTGTTACTTGAAGAGTTTAAGAACTGTGTCCCTAATGACATTAAGAATCATCTTGAAGAGCACGAGATTGAAACCTTGGAAAATGCTGCTCTTGCTGCTGATAAGTACTCCTTAACTCATAAAGTTCCTATTGTAAGCAAAACATTCACTCAGCAGTCTACTGGTAGAAAGGTGTTTCAGCCTAATACGACTCCTCCTAAATTTCAGTCTGGCACAACTTCTAAAAATCAAGTTTCTGATAAACTTGATTCTAAATCCTTGTCTCTGCCTACGTGTACCTATTGCAAGAAAAAAGGACACGTCATTTCTGATTGCTTCAAATTGAAATATAGGCATCAGAATCAAGATGGACCTATCCCAAATGCTCTTATTTCTAAGAGGTCAAGGTCACGGTCATGTATTGAAAGCAATACATTTGTTGGGTCTAATAAACCCCAGTCTCATTTTATTATGGAGAATTATGAACCATTCATGTCGAAGGGTTCTATATCATTTTTAGGTGTTTCGGCCAATCCTATCCCTATTAAAATTTTAAGGGATACAGGAGCTTCTCAGAGTCTTTTATTATCAGGTATACTGCCTTCTTCTGAGAAGTCCTGTTCTAATGAGAGTGTTCTCATTCAGGGAGTAGAGTGCAGCTTTGTTAATGTTCCTCTCCATTCTGTAAATTTGTCATCAGACTTAGTTTCAGGACCTGTGACAGTCAGTATAGTGTCTAATTTATCCGTTGAGGGCATTCATTTGTTACTAGGCAATGACCTAGCTGGAGACAAGGTTGTGGTTAATCCACTTGTAACTGACAAGCCTTCTTTGGATCAGAAACTTGATCCAATTGAAAAAGAATACCCTGAGTTATACCCAGCTTGTGCAGTTACCAGAGCTATGTCAAAGAAAGCTCTTGAGAATGATTTTGATAAGGAAGACATTCCTTTAGCTGACACATGTATTGGTCAGGCTTTTGATGAGGTCACTTTCACTCCTAATTTGGATCAATCAAAAGGTATTGATCACAGTGATCCTCTTTAAATACTCATTCTCTTTTATCCAGTCAGGGTGACAAACGACAATCACTTGTCGTCGAACAGGAAAAAGATCCTGAGATCTCTGTTTGTTTCAGAGGGCCATTAGTGAAACTGAAGCCACTGAAGTACCTGTCTGTTATTTCATTAAAAATGGAATTCTTATGAGAAAATGGAGACCTCCCGAGGTACCTGCTAATGACGAGTGGTCAGTGAACTATCAGATTGTAGTTCCAAAATCTTACAGACAGGAAATACTTAGTTTGGCCCATGAAACTCCTCTGGCTGGTCATTTAGGAATAAATAAAACTTATCACAAGATCTTGACTCACTTTTACTGGCCGAAAATCAAAAGTGATGTTTGTACATTTTGTAGATCTTGTCATACTTGTCAAATGGTAGGAAAACCCAATCAGAAGATACCTAAGGCTCATCTGCAACCTATTCCTGCATTTGACGAACCATTTAGCAGAATTATGGTAGAATGTGTTGGTCCCTTACCTAAGACCAAGTCAGGCAACCAATATTTGTTGACCATTATGTGTACGTCAACAAAATTCCCAGAGGTAATTCCTTTGAGGAATTCTATAGTAAAAGCTTTGATAAAGCTTTTTACTCAATTTGGCCTTCCCAAATCTGTCCAGTCAGGTCAAAGGTCAAATTTCATGTCTGGAATTTTACAGCATGTTATGCTTGAATTTGGCACTCAGCAATTCAAGTCAAAAGTGAAACTATGGTTTCACAAAATTTTACTTGAGAGAATATTTGAGTCTTGTAATAGAGTTCATTCTCTCTTGCTCATTCTTCAAAATTTTCTTCAATTTAGATTTTATGGCCCTTACAAAGTAAAGAAGAAAATGAATGAGTAAAATTATAATAATAGTACTCTCGTCTAAATAAATTAATGAGTACTAGTATATTGAAAGAGATAGCCAAGTAAATTAAACAATTAATTTAGTTGTACCTGTCCCACTCACTGAGGATTTAAGTGAAGAAATTCAATTGGACACCGTTGATCTTGGAGCAACAAATCTTCGGAATTCGGAAATTATAAAAGATCTAGACCAGAAACTTTTACATTTGCAACAACAAGAAATGAACTTAAGCAGTTATTATTCGAATGTGAGCACTTGTTTCCGGATATTCCTACGAGGACAAACAAAATTTTTCATGACGTTGAAATTGTAGATTCAAAACCTATGAAACAACACCCATACAGGATGAACCCTCTCAAACAGGAATACTTGAAAAAGGAAATTCAGTATTTGTTGGAGAACGATTTCATAGAGCCCAGTAAAAGTGATTGGAGTTCACCATGCATACTTGTTCCGAAACCGGATAAAACTTTCCGTATATGCACTGATTATAGGAAGGTGAACAGTGTGACAAAAACAGATTCATTTCCGTTACCAAGGATCGATGATTGCATTGATAAAATTTGAAATGCCAAGTACGTCACCAAATTTGACCTTCTGAAAGGATATTGGCAAATTCCACTTACGGAAAGAGCGAAAGAAATTTCGGCATTTGTGACTCCAGATGGACTCTATCAATATAAAGTAATGCCGTTTGGGATGAAGGGTTCCCCAAGTACGTTTCAACGCTTGATGAGTATGATTACTTCCGGTCTAGATAATTGTGATGCTTATATTGATGATGTCATCATCTACAACAACACCTGGAAAGGACATCTAGCCACGATTCGGAAATTCTTTGAAAGACTCACTAATGCCAATTTGACAATCAATTTATCTAAAAGTGAGTTCTTACGTGCTTGTGTAACTTTCCTAGGACATATTGTGGGACATGGTCAAGTTAAACCTATTGATGCTAAGGTGGAGACTATCTCTGATTTTCCTGTGCCTGTCAGTAAAAAGCAATTACTGCGATTTTTGGGTATGGCCGGATACTATCAAAAGTTTTGTTCCAATTTTTCCAATATTCCTGAATCTTTGACAAGTTTGTTAAGCAAGAGAAATAAGTTTCTCTGGACCGAAAAATGTCAGGAAGCTTTCGATAGGTTAAAAGCAATACTCAAAAGTGCGCCGGTTCTAACAGCTCCAAATTTCAGTCAGTCTTTTAAATTGTCTGTGGATGCAAATGATGTTGGAGTTGGAGCAGTATTGATTCAAGAAGACAGAAATGGTATTGATCACCCAGTGTGCTATTTCTCTAAGAAATTAAATAAGCACCAAAGAAATTACTCAACAATCGAGAAGGAATGTTTGGCTTTAATTTTGGCTTTGCAACATTTTGAGGTTTACATTAGCTCAGCTCCTTCTCCGGTTGTTGTGTTTAGTGATCACAACCCCCTTACTTTCATCGACAAGATGAAAAATAAAAATCAAAGATTATTAAGGTGGAGTTTGTTTTTGAAAGAATATAATCTCAACATCAGGCACATCAAAGGGAAAGACAATTTGATTGCAGATGCACTTCCCTTGTATAGAAATATTATTTCATATACACTTTATATAATTCATAAGAATTTTCTTATGTAATTTTGTTTACCTCATGTATAATTTACATATGGTAAAAAGAAAGCTTTATTATACAAATCTTTCTTTTCTCTTTATGGGGGAAGTGTTACGTATATGTAATTAAATTGCTTGTGTGTTAGTTTTAAAATTCTTTTTATTTTATTTTTGTTTCATTACATTTTATTGTAATGATTATTGAAAGGATTCAAAATTCTTTTTCAGTAATTAGATATTTTCTTTTACTAAATGTTATTTATTTAAGACGTAAAAGTGTTACATGAGAATTATTTTTAGTTAACCTAGTTCGTCTTGGGCTAAGCAAGATCGTAAACAGGCAGTTAAAATGATTGGTCAGTATCAGGGCCATACTTTCCTTGCGTGATCACCATGTGTAAGCAAAGTTTATTTATGATTGGTTTTTAAATGGGTTTACACTGGCGTACGTGATGGATTTCTTGTAGTAAGAGACCACATGACCCATCTCGCGAGACTTGAAATTATGTTTTTGGGGTTTAAATACGCATTCTTAATATTCTTCAGGCAGAGTCGTTTTAACATCTTGAAGGAACAAGGTGTTATTTTCATTTGTTGCCAGATTGTTTGTTTTTCATCTGATTTTTTGGATTTAATAATTTATTCTCCTGGAAACTCAACAAGTTGACTTACTTATAAAAAATTCTGAAAGATATTCATAGAAATTTATTTTGGAATTATTCGGAAACAAAAACTTTGATTCAATTAAGGAATTGTTGATATTCGTACATTGGACCACATCTGACGCCATCGCCTTCCATATTTGTACGTCGTCGAGATTCGAACCTGGATTCTAATAGAACTATTTAGTGAAAGGACTTGTGCTTTCATTCTTAGGATCAAATTTTGGATTATATTCACAAACTGTAAGTCCTATTTACCAATTATTACATTGTTTTCTAGGGAAATAAATTATTTTGTTAAAATATACAAAGCTTGTTGACTTCACTCTTTTCTTCTGTTACATTTGTACGAGCCTACGCGTAACACATTATTTTATATGCCATCTGGGAAAGAAGGAGACTGTATAGAAGTAAAAAAAAATAAATTGCTCACCTTAGAGTTCAGGCACCCAACTGATGTAATAAGGCAGCAGTCTGGGTCACTATTGTGCCACTACTATTCGACACAGAAGAATAACACCTCGACTTCGATTTCATCAGGACCAAAACGTAAGCCTTCACAATGTCCTTCAATGATAAATAATTGAGATAGGTCCAATAAGTAGTAAAAGCCATAACTTTGTATTTTCATAAATGAAATATCTCTATCATTTTCATCATTTTCACAGATGAATTTTTCAATGCAGGATGATATTTTATATATGTTTATGTGTTCACAGATGCCTGTGCGTATGTTCCAGGCTTGATACTTTGATTTTTAAAATCACTTAATTATTTAGTGTCAAGCCAGATTCTTCGCATCATGTTGTATATACTGTATGTGTTGTACATAACAAAGAGAAGACCTCAAGGTAGATTAGTTCTGTAACTGAGTTACCTTCTCTTAATAAAGTCTTTATTATTATTATTATTATTATTATTATTATTATTATTATTATTACTGAGGGATCGATAAGCTCCCCATGTGTTGCAACAGTAGACTCTTTCACTGAGGAAATACTCCGAGTTGGTCTATCAGCCAGCCGAGGAGGAAATTGAACCAAGACCTTCGATGCTACAAAGGTACTATCAGGATGATTCGAGCTGAGGATGTCCTGACCTTTATAAATACCTGCGAAATATACCTGAAGGAAAGGATTGCGTAAGCAAACAGCCAATACCACATATCAGGCTGAAGGCACCTGCTGCCAAGTCTTTTGGTCTGGGAAGGACAGACATAAAACGAGAACTTTTTTCTTTCGAGTTTCGTTATAAACAAGTCCACTAAAGGCGCCTCCCATATACTGAACAGGGATTCTGTAGCTGATATGATGCAGAGACCATTCTTTAAGAACTACCTTGCTGGTCTTGAACAAACTGTCCCCATTGAAGAGTTTCTTCCCACGAATGTGATGAACTCTGAGAGCAATTCCTTACTAACTCTGCTCAGCGCAGAGTTTTTCGAACTTCCATGCAGAGAGAAGGAGCATGAATGCCTGTATGCAGCCACCTATGTGTTGCCTGAGGAGACCATGATGTAATGCCCCTTGACATGATCTATGCACCCTTTCAGTACTAAGAACATCGTCGTTGATTTCCAAACTGTTAATGTGTAGGAGAATCTTTTTCTGTGACCATTAGCCCTGGATAGGTATTCCGAGGTGTCGGTATACATAGAGGCATGGGATTTGGTGGCATGGAGAAGACCTCCCATCTGAAATCTTCATGACTGTACCAACACTTAAGGCGGCATCGAGAAGGCGACGCTAGAGATATTCGATCTGACAGCGAATCCCTGCGTGGTTTCCAGATCGCCCACAGGAGTACTAAAGAGGAGGTACATGTAGTCTCTCCAGGTATACCAGGTCCGCGAAGGAGTTCAAGGTTCCCAGAAGTTCTCAACAAATCCAAGACTGTATCTATCCTTTCTAGGGAAACACGAATCTGACCCTGAAAGGAAGGGAAATTAATTCCTACGTAGACGAAATCCTGAAAAAGAATGAGATCTGATTTTTCAAGGTTGGGAATAAGTCCTAACTGAGTCACACTGAGAAACAGTTTGTCACATGACGTAATAGGGACTGTTTTCGCTGTTGTACAGCAGCCATTCGTCGAATTACTGGATAAGAGTAATCCTCTAAGACTGCAAGGGCGCTTCCACTACTCCCATTACTCTTGTGAAGGCCCCGGGCACTGAGGCAAGACGTAACGGCGTGGCACAAATTTAAATATCTCCTATCCGATTGAAAAACGGAAATGTTTCTTGTGCGGAGAAAAGATAATGATGGGGGAATGAGCATCCTGATGATGGATGGAAACTGGCAAGTCTACAGGTCTGATAGTTTTCCAACCGATGCTGCAGTTTCCATCTTGAAAGTTTCCTCTTGCAGAAAGTTGTTGAGGGGATAATATATATAATCAACCTGTTTCCTGCTTTGTTTGGGTACGCGAAATATCAGGAGTAAAATG